>PVHP010012704.1:0-42443 GCA_004024765.1 Zapus hudsonius
GTAGCCATCTCTGAGGCCCTCGCAGTGCCCACGGGATCAGATGACCCACGCCTCCCCCTCATGTTCAGCACTGTTGCCATTTGACAACAAGGTGGCTGAGGCCAGCATGACACAGTCACTTCTCAGCATAACACAACACACCCCTGGGGCTCAGCCACCTTCAGTTTGCCCAACCCCATTGCAGCCAGGCCCCGTGTTGGCCCAGGGGAAGTCTAGAGCTAGTCAAGGGGAGGGCCCATGCTCTTTCTAAAGGGGTTCACTCACCCCCCCCCCCACATACACACACACTCATGACCTGTGCTTTGCTATTAAACACCCTTGTCATGGTTTGATCCAGGTGTCCCCCACAAACAAATGAATGTGTTCTGATAGATCGATCCTCAGCTGATGGCAATTCGGGAATTAGAACCTCACTAGAGCTGTGCTGTTGGGGCAGGCTTATGGGGGTTATAAGCCAGCTTCCCCTTGCCAGTATTTGGCACACCTTCCTGCTGCTGTTTGCAGTGCTGTGGCGGAGGTGATGTCCAGCCCTCTGCTCATACCATCGTTTTCCCTGCCAGGATGGAGTCTCCCCTTGAGTCTGTAAGCCAAATAAACCCATTCCTCTACAAGCCACTTTTGTTTGGGTTCTTTCTGTGCAGCAACTAGAAAGCTGACTGCAACAATCCTCCTCTACCACCCTGAGCTTCCAGCTTACAGAACCAGGAGAGGAAGGTCTCTGGAGAGGGCTAGAAGTCAGGATAGGCCAAGTCCAGATGTGCGTTAGGTCAAATAGCAACCCTGTGTTCCCCCACTTCCATCTTCTGCCTTCCTTCCACCCTATCTTCCTTCACATTCCTTTCTTTAAACTAAGCTATAAGTCACAAGCCATAAAATCTATCATTTTAAAATCTATAATTCAGGAATTTCAATATACTCACAGGATTGCACAACCACTGCAGTTAATTAGAACACATTTTAATGCCCCCCCCTTCCAATGCCATGACTGGGGCACACTTCACTCCCGTCTCCCATCTCCAGTACTCTCTACTACCCTCCACCTTTCTGTATTTGCCTGTTCCAGTTGGTTCACATAAAGGCAATCTTTGTCCTGGCTTCTTTCACTTAACATAGTTTCCAAGCTTCCTCTCTCTATTACATTCACCAGTTCTTCATCATTTTTATGGCCAAGTAATAGTCCACTATATGTAACACACAACATTTTGTTTATCCATTTAGTCATTGATAGACATTTGGATTATTTTGCCATTTGGGGGACAACTATTAACTAATGTTGCTATAAATATTCATGTACAAGTTCATTTATGAATGAATGTTCTCCCTTGAGTTGGGAATACACAAAGGAACAAAAGTGCTGGGTCCTCTCTCTCACAACCAGCCCAGAGCTGGGAAAGCTGGGGGCATGGTGTGTGGGTATCACTGTGAGCTGTGATCAACTGGGATCTGGGCAGTGGTTAAATCATCTCCCCCAAGCGATGCCACCAATGCACTGGGAGGAGCATCCGCAGTCCTGTATTTACCTACACACCAAAGCAGCTGACTAGGGTGAGCCTTCCCCAAGCTCAGGCCCAGTGATCACAAGGAGAGGTCACAGAAGGGGAAAGACTCAGAGTCTCTGTACCAAGAGGTCATGTTGGTGAGCAGGTAAGTGAACAGTAAATATCTGGGGATAGAGTTCAGCTCTTACTGGGAAGGGACTTTTCTGGCATGGCTGGTGGTACACCACACAGTGACAAGCCTTCCTCCCTGAGGCTCCTAGCCTATACAACTAGGGGTTAGTGCAAGTATAAAGCCAGGGTGAATGCCTGGCACATATCTCCTCTAGATATGTCCAACTTCTTTTAAAAATATTTTTTACATTTATTTGAGAAAGAGAAAGAGAGAGGAAACGAGGGAGAGAGGAAGGGAAGGAGTGAGGGAAGAAGAGAATGGGTGTACCAGGACCTCTAGCCACTACAAACAAACTCCAGATGCATGTGCCACCTTGTGCATCTGGCTTTACACAGGTACTAGAGAACTGAACCTGGGCCCTTTTGCTTTGCAGACAAGTAACTTAACCACCAAGTTATCTCTCCAACACTTCTCTCCCTTTTTGCGAGAGGGTCTCATGTATCCCAGGATGGTCTTGAACTTCTGATCTTACTGCCTCCACTTCCTAAATGCTAGGATTACAGGTGTGAGCCTCCATGCCTGGTTTATTCAGGGCTGAGTATGCAACCCAGGGCTTCATAGGTGCTAGGCAGGCGTTCCACCAGCTGGGCTACAACATAGTCAATGTGTCCAAACTTTTAATATTGCAACATAATGTTGTCATCTCTAAGAACCACACAATTGAGTTATAAATAAAAAAAATAGGAGCTGAGGAGAAATCTCAGTGGGTAAAGCATAAAGAACTGAGTTTGGACCCCCAGCACCCAGGTAAAATGCAGGGCATAGTGGTGCATGCCTGAAATCTCAGCACTGCGGTGGTGGAGACAGGATGATCCCAGGGGCTCACTGGCTAGCTAACCTCACCAAATAGGTGAGCCCCAGGTTCAGTGAGAAACCCTGTCTCAAAAAATAGGGTGAAGAGCAACTGTGAAAGACCCCCAACATTAACCTATGGTCTCCACATGCAGGTGAATAAACACATACACACAGGTATAGCCACACCTATATGAACACACACACACAGACATGCAAAATAAAAAAAAAATAAAATAAAAAGTTCTCATGTTTTAAGTAAGCTTATGATCTTGTTAGGCCTCCTTCTTAGCCATGCTGGGATGGGTTTGCCCTGAGGTCATGTGCCGGATGCACCTGTTCAAATACTGACTCTGAAGCTTGGGATGAGAAGAGTCACAAGGGAGAGGAGCCTCCACACGGCCCCAAGGCCTGGCACCCAGTGTCAAAGTCACATACCTCCCATTCTCCCCAAAATCCAGCAGAATCCTCATCCATCACAACAGGGCCTGCCAGGACATAGTCAAAGGGCAAGAGTCAAGGGATAGACCCCTTCAGCCCAGGAGGAGGGGTGGAGAAGCAGCTGGCCCACCGAAGACATGAGCTTATGCCAGGGCCAGGAGGCAAAGGGAGGAGCTTTGTCAAGGGACTGACAGAACATGCCACTCAGCACTGTGGCATCAGCCACTGAGCCACCCTGAGACCCCAGGACCATTGCCCACACTGTGCCTCAGGTTAGAATAGCATTGCTTCTTGACACCATAGATGAGCTGCTACTCGCAGTGATGACACAGCTCCTTCAATCATTCTCTCAAATATTTATCAGAAACGTTCATGCTCCTGTGTGGAAACAGTTCTTGAATTAATAATCACAGACCAGTGAGAGAACAGCACACCTGCAGTGTGCCAGGCGCTAGCTAAACACTTCCCACCCATTATTCATAACCTTAGCCCTGTATGGTAGCATGTTTGCAATGAAGTTCCCACTAGCAAGTGCCCAAGTGGAAATGGCAAAACAAGGGTTCCGGTGCTGGCCCGCCAATCCTTTTGGTAAGGCTGGACCTGACCTCTTGAGGTGTGTCCCCTCCCACACTTCCTAAATCCTAAAACTGATGTGCACGGGATCTTTTGAGAGAGGGAGTGGGCTGAGCAGGGAGAACACAGAGCAGTGAACAGTGGTCACCAGCACCCTCAGGCCTCAAGCCTTTCTGATGCTCATCCCAATCAGGGTGGCAACTGGGATTCTCTACATGGGGATACCATAAGCTCTTGGGAACAGGGGATAGGGAGCTGCTTTCTGGGCACCTAGCCTCTACCTTTTGCCTCAAGTGTGGGTGCTGAGATGCAGAGGGAGGACAGCCCCTCCCCCAGCAGCTACACCTGATGAGATCAACAACCAACTTGCTCCAAGTCCAAGGTTTGTCGGCCAGACCACACCCTACTCTGTAGACATGTGGGTCCATGGCTACCCACAAGCTTGAGCTTTCAAGAGGCTATTCTGCTAAACTATCTCCACCAGGGCTCCCCCCACCCTTCCCACTTTCCACCTGGGGACACTCAGTTCAGATATTACTGCTGCCCCATCAAGCCCCCCTCCCCCTTCCCCGCATACCCCTGCTCCCCGGGTTTCATCACCATGGTCTGGGTATCTCCTTAAACAAGAAACCCTAGAGGGCAGAGGTAGAGTCTCCATCACATCTGGTCCACACTCGAGAACCACACTTGGGCCATCTCAGGCACCCCCACACTCACCCAGACACCAGGCTCTCGACTTCATTATCTGCAAAAGGTTCCCAAGATCAGAGGCGGTGGGACCTGGTCACAAGCATAAAATAAATTATCCGCCCCCCTCCCCACCAATGATAAATGGTTCTATTAACAGTCCAGATTGTTAAACCCCGATATAACAGAACGCAGGAAACTGGGGCCCATCCATTCTCCCTCCGGCGCATACTGAGTTGTAAATAGGTTATTTTGTGTGTAAATAACACATTAAAACACAGCATTAGCTGTGTCTTTTGATAGGGTAGAAATTGTTCCAAATAAATAATTCCGGACAGCAATGTAAAATAAGCCAGATTTAATAGTGCATGCCTGGTGCAGCCGTGTTAAACATGACTAAAATGATAAAACCCAGAATATACTAATAGTAAACTATGCCCTGACATCAGAGTAACGAGGCTGTATTTTCACCAAGCTTTAGAAATACGAAAATTAGTTTTGACAGACTCAAACGTCGGAAAAATGCTCACAACATAAACACTGTCAATTTGGGAAGTTGGGGATTTGGGACTGGGATTGGGACATGTATGTCTCATCCAATGGGACGTCTGTGGCATCCAGTTTCCGGCCCAATGATGTGACCAGGTAACCATTTGCACTTCCTGTCTCTGGACCTCAGTTTCCAAATCTGTGCAAGGAGTGGACTTGAACTATTTAATATCTAAAGCTTTTTGTTGTTCTGTAATCCGAAGTGACTTCAAAGCAACCCCCTCCCCAAATAACTCTGCATTTATTTAACACCCACAAGGAACCACAAGAAATGTCCTCCAACTGTGGCCCCAGGCCTGAGCTCTCCACACCAGGCACCCTGACACTGTAGAAAGGTCCCAGAACCTATTCAAAATACCCCTGGAGGGCCTCATTTCTCCAGTGACAGCTGGGTTCTGCTCTCTGGACACAATCTGATGGGCCATAAAAGTAGTTTAGAAGCGGTTTCAACCAGCAATCCTGAAAATCACTTAAATAAGAATAATTGCCCACTTAGTCACACCTGAGTGCATCCTCAGCCTGAGGCAAAAGTGTGTAGCCTCAGCAGAAAATCTCAGGAAACAGGGAAGAATGGCTGTTCACAAAGTTGCTGGCTGGCCACTAGGTCTCAACTCTCATGTCATGGGGGCAGCTGCCCACACCTGCCCACTGGGCACACACATCTGCAGGGCAACACCAGACTCACTTGGCAACTGACAGCAGTGACCAGTGTCCTGCTCAGAAAAACAAGGACTAGATGTAACTTAGTTAATAGTGTGCTTGCCTGGCATGCGCAAACCCCTGGGTATTGGATGCACACATGTAATCCCAGCACTCAGGAGGTGGAGGCAAGAAGATGGGGGAGGGGGAGTGAAGGACGCAGAGACAGAGGGGAGACACCAGAGATCCTAGTCTGGATCAGTGGAAAGGTGTCACACAGTGGGTGGATAGGGGAAACCCTGGGCAGCTGGGTGAAAATGCTCAAATCTGAGTTGCTTAAATATTTATCCTGGTATCATACAGCATTCCAGTATAGACAGGTATGCTGCCCACAAGCCAAACTTCCTCTTTCCAGAAAGCCAACGGGGCCAGTGTGGGCAAGTGATACACTATCCCTGAAGGTCTGAAGCACTGTAGAAAGAGCTATTAATGTGCCTGGCCCAGGTTATATTGGCCTGGTACCACTACTCTCTAAAGTCTCTCTCTCTCTCTCTCTCTCTCTCTCTCTTTCTCTCTCCCTCTCCCTCTTTCCCTCCCTCCCTCTCTCTCCTCTCTCTGTCATAAATAAACACATATTTTTTTTAAAAAGAGCACCTCAGAGTTCAGGGATAAAACAAGCCTAATGCTCAAAACCCGTGGTTTTAGTCTCAGTGGAAGAAAAAAAGAAGAGAGGGAGGCAGGGAGAAAAGAAGGGAAGACAAGACAGGGAGGGAAGGAGTGAAAAAGAAAAGAAAGAAGAAAAGAGGGAAAGAAAAAGAAAAAAAGAGGTTAAACAGATGGTTCAGTGGGTAGAGCCTGAGCACACAAGTTTGATCCCCGGGTCACTCGTGAAAAGAGCGTGTGTAAACCTAGCACATTTGATGGTGAGATGGGAGAGCCGGAGACAGAATTTCCTGGAAACTTGTGTAGCAAAGAATAAAAGCAGAGTGAGATCCAGAGAGAGAGAGAGACCCTGCCTCAAATGAGTTGGAAAGGCCGGACTGACACTCTTAACCTCCACATGCACATCCACGCCCACACTCACGCACACACAAAAATAAAAGGAGTGCATCAGAATGCCCAGAAGTTTTCTTTAAACTCACTTGCTACACCCCACCCTAAAGGCTGTAGATGCAGCAGGTCTGGGGTAGGGCCCAGCCCTTCCCTGAGCTCTGATGCAATTCAGTGGTAGACACAAAAAGCCATGGGTCCACTCTCAGGACCAAAAAACTAAAATAAAAATTAAAAATAAAACATTTCCAACCCTTCAACTATTGCCAGGGGATGCTGATGCTGTGGGGAGTGGGGGAGGACTGGACTGGAAAGCCACCAGGCCCAGCACATAGTGGACCTCAGTGTCAGAGTGGGGTATTGGCCATGTAGGCAATGCCAAGGTTTTCCAGAGCTCCGCAAAACACAAGACCTGGCTCCAAATTTCAAGGCTGCCCAAGGCTTAAAGAGGTGGTCCAGTCCCACAGAGGCACATAAAGGGATTCAGAAATATTTTTAGAAATGCCTGGTGGAGCACTTGGACAGTTCTGGTGTAAAACAATGAGAAATACTGACTGGAATGATCTTTAAAATTACACTCTTTGAAATTTTTGAGAGGGGGAGAAAACCCTGGGCCAAAATATGCTTTTAAAGATTTATGGCCTCCATGCTTGGGAGATGGATGGCTCAGTAGTTAAAGATGCTTGCTTGCAAAGCCTGCTGGCTCAGGTTCAACTCCCCAGTACCCATGGAAAGCCAGATACACAATGTGGTACATGCATCTGGAGTTCCTTTACAATAGCAAGAGGCTCTGGCAAGCCCATTCGCTGGCTCTCTCTCTCTCTCTCTCTCTCTCTCTCTCTCTCTCTCTCTCTCTCTCTCTCTCTCCTCTCTCAAATACATAACTAAATAAAGCTGGGCATGGTGGCCCACACCTTTAATTCTAGTGCTCAAAGAAGAGACTGAGACTACACAGTGAATTCCAGGTCAGCCTGGACTAGAGCAAGACCCTACCTCGAAAAGCCACAAAAACAAATAAACAAATAAATACTCTTAAAAATGATTTATGACCTCCAAAGTGTTAGCACCACAGCTACAGAGGCTGGGAAAGAGCCCCCTTGCATGGCTTCTTTTGGGGCTGTTATGTAAGAAACCTCCCTCCTACCTGATCCTGAAGCAAGCTTTTCCAATCTACCTGAAGAGCACTTTGACCCTGCTGCCCTGCCCTGTTCTTGCAAAGGTCCTTCTAACACAAGCTTTATTGGGGGGGGGGGCAGATGAGTACCCCAGCCCTCAGCCATGTGAGCTCCATACTGCACATCCTGAATACCTGGCACCTGGTTGTGGGCAAGAGAGCAGGTGCTGCCAGCCCTGGGCCTCAAGCTCATCTACCAAATGGAAGGCAGTGAAGGAGAGAATGAATGGTTACTTGTGTGTAGACCCCGAGCTCCTGCCTGAGCTCTCCAAGCTCCCCCACTGGGCGCTCCCATCTCCTTCTTCCTCCTTGCTAGCAAGGCTCCTAGTAGAACATAAGCCCGCTTCCCATTCAAGGTGTCACAAAGTCTTGATAATAATTTTCAATGGATACCTTGCGCCCCATTCCAGATGCCCCACAGTTTAATGGAGAGGTCTCCTATCAATGAATACTTAGGCTGGTTCCAATGTTTCAAAGATCTGAACAGGGGCTGGCTAGGGACAAGGCTCAGTGGGTAAATTGCTTGTCATGAGGGTGAGCACCTGAAGCTGGGTCTCCAGAACCTACAGAAAGTTAGCTGCTGTGGTGGGTATCTATAATCCCAGCAGGCCTACAGATGGCTGGTGGAAATAGAATTCTTCAGCTTTCCTTCCAACTAACCCTGGAAAATGCAGCAGTGAACAACCAGAGGCCCTGCCTCAAACAAGGTGGAAGAAATGGGCAGCCTCATACAAGTACATTCCTACATTCACACACATGGGCATACACACACACACACACACACATACACACACACACACACACACACACACACACCCTCAATAATATAGAAAGAGAATCCATCTATCTTCAGCTGTATATCACATTGAAACCAACTGGAGTCATAGTTCTAGGGTAATGAATGTTCCCAGAACTGGTGATGGTGGGGCAGGGTAGACGACACCTCACTGTCACCTGCAGCTTGTAGGAATTGGTCCCTTTTGTCATGACCACCCATCCTTCCCATAGTGTCCCAGCCACCCACAAGCAGGACTCACCCACTTCACCCTTCCTCTGATGTGTAGTAAGTCAGGAAACACAAACCTTGTGTAAACTGGCCCAGATATTTGGCTGCAGGTCATGGTGTAAACCAGGTGAACAGTGTCCACAGGCTTTGAAGCACAAACAGCCATCTGAGTGGGTCACCTATGCAGCTCTGGGAATCAGCTTTGTCACACTCCTGCCCTCAGCTGTCTCAGACTGGGATGATCCAGAAACAGCTCGAAAAGAGGCCCTTAGAGAGCAGGCTGAGTTCCCTGCATGCCCAGCATGCACCTGCAGCCCCATACACACACCGGCAGCCACAAACACACACATATATATACCTACAGCCACACACACACACACTTGCAGCCTATAACATATCTGTACCCCCATACACACACCTGCAGCAACACATACACACACACACACACATACCTGTAGCCCCCTACACCTGCAGCCTATAACATATCTGTACCCCATACACACATCTGTAGCCACAAACACACATATATACCTGTAGTTCCCCACACACACACCTGCAGCCCCACAAACTTACATTGCTGACCCTTTCTCAGGCTTTTAGTCTCACAACCTGACCACACACAGCCCCATGGCTGCAGGTTAAGTGCCTGATTCCTCGGGAACAGGAGGTAAAATAATTGCTGCTGGCCCCTGGCAGCTCCTCTGTGGCCTGGCTCCTCCCAACTACACACTTTCCTCTATATGCTCAGGTCTGAAGACAGTTTCACCACCCTCCTGCCAGACCCAGCACTGAACCTCAGGGAGGCCCAGAGTAGAACTGAGATTATCTTCCTGAGGGGACCCATGCCAGCCCCCCACTGCCGGCTCCTGCTTCCTGCATTCATCTTTCTGGCTGCCAGGGCATGAACCTGCAGGAGGCAGCCTGCACCTGACACTCTGCAGCTTCCTGACACTGGGGATCGGAGCACCTGGCCAGTCTCGCTCACAGCACCTCTGCCCAAAGGATGTGAGTAGAAGAACGAGATCTTAAAAACTGGCTCACATCATGGATGAGGAAAGTTAGGCCTAGGCTGTGTCTTGTGAGCTGAACCACTGGGCCTCCTTGCCCCCCACCCTTCAACACAGCCACCATGGCCCACCGGCAATAGGTCATGCATGGAAAAGGCTGCTCTTCTGGGATTTCCAGAGTACCTTTCCAGATAAGCTGCTCAGAGAGTGCAGAGAGCTTCAATGGCCAAGGACACTCAGGGACCTCACAGCTCTTCACAGTGCACACCCCTGGCCCAGACTGACAAGGTGTCTCCTGGTGCTGGGTGTATGCTGCACTGACCCTCATAGACCACACTTCCCTGGACACAGGATTGGCAGAGTGTGTGTGTGGAGGGTGGAGAGAGCTTCCCTGGAGCTTCTGTTCTCCAGGCTTTGCCCCCATCCATAGAAAGTCCCCCAAGCATTTGCTGTTATTGCCCCAATAGTGACAACCCTGTCCAATCCAATGCCACAGGGGGTTTCCCCCCAATTACATCCTAATTACTGTCTAATTACTATCTAAACTTATTGTCTACTGAAGTGACAGGGTAGTGCTTCCAAGAGGCAGGCCCTGGGGCAGACAAGAAATATACCAATGCCATCTTCTGTTGAGTTCAACCAGCCTCAAAGAACTGAACAGAAGTACAGGCGAGGGTAATCCCTAAACCAGGAGAGAAAAGTCACATGGCCAAGACTCCCCTCAGCTGCACCATGTCCCTACCCCTCCCTCCCTCATTATGTGGGTAAGCCATCTAAGAGCCCTGCCACCTAAGAGCCCTGCCTTGGATCCCAGACCATTGCTGGCCCTTCCCCACAAACACAGACTGAAGAGCCCTGTTCAATAAGGAGCCAAAAGCCCACCTCCCCAGAGAGGCCCAAAGGTTGATCTCAATCTCCCCCTCCTGCCTTGAATCAACATGTCAATAATGAATTCCAACTTAGAATCACAGGGAAAGAGGGAGGAGATGGCTCAGTGGATAAAGCTCTTTATGACGCATTAGTGCCTGATTTTGGACTCCCCAGAACCCACACAAAAGCTGCATGCTGTAGTGCATCCATAATCCCGGTACACCAAGGTAACAGATGTCATAATCTGCACACACCTGCAGCAACAAAGAAGGCAGAAACTGGAGAATCACCTAGAAGCTTACGGGCCAGATAGCCTAACATATGCAACAATGAATAATGAGAGAGCCTGCCTCAAAGCAAGGTGAAAGGCGATGACTGGCACCTGGAAGTGTCCTACAGTATATGGTCACACACACTCACACACAAACGTGCACAAACACGCATGCATGCACACACCAAACAGATCATGTAGAAAATAAAAATAACTGCAGCAAAGACCACCCGAAGGTCTCAAATCCACTCTTACAAACACAACTTTTATAGCGTCCACATTCTAAGGATTGGCCCATTTCCCCTTAGCTATGCCCAGCACTGCCCAGGGATGAGCCAGGAGAGAAACACACAAACTAAGCCCTATGGCAGCCTACTGAGTCCATCTGCTCTTGAACAAGACCCCACGATAAAGTGTGAGGGAAGGCGCATTTCCTTCAGTATCCCTCAGTATCAGGCCATGACTCAGTGCACTGGAATAAGAGTGGAAAGAAAAGAAATCCCAGTCTCTCCACTCCTTGGAGACAGAAATAGTTCTGTGGCCTCCAGATGGACAGCGTAGTCACAAGGGGAGGTCTCCCCTTCCCGCCAAAGTCTCCCACCAGGAGGCTGGCATGGAGCAGTGGAGACCAGAGAGCATTTCTCTCCAGGGCAGTAAAATGAGAGGCTGTGGTTCGTGGAGTCCCTTCTGTTATAATTAAGACAGCCAGAAATTCACCTAAGATACTAAGTTCCATACTTGACCCTCTAATTAAAGCCAGAAGGCATCGGGAGACAATTACTTTCCGAAATAGTCCTAGGCAGGCAAAAGGCAAGAAGTTCCCTGTGCACTTTTCATGTGTGCCAGCTGAACACACCCCAGGGTGGCCCAGCAGCAGCCAAGCCTGACTCTCCTCCCTTCCCCCTCCCTGTACTCAAGGTCCCATCAGACAGAGACGGGGACAGCTCAGTCCTTGGGACTTGAGGCCAGATCTCGAAGGAAAGCTGCAAGCAGGCAATCACCAATGGGGCCTGGGATTTCCAAGGGCAAGGGTGCCCTCCCGGCTGCCCTCCATAAACACAGCACGCCTCCCAGATGACAGGGGCCATCACTCTCATTAAATCCTAACAGGCTAATGAAAATCACCCCAAGTGTGCAAAACAGAAAAAGTACCTCCTTGGGCTGCTACAGCAGCCGCTGCGGCCACGGCAAGGGGACAGGCCTTTTTCCCCGGGTCAGGAAAGACACTGCTCTCCAGGATTCCACTCCTGCCTTCTTTCTTCTCCACTACAATGGCTGGGGCGGACGTCTCCATCTCAGGTGCTCATAGCCCCGGGTGGCAGGCCCTAGAAGAGATGACAATGACATTCACCAACATGGCACCCAAAGCAGCAGGGAAGCATCAGCCCAGATTCACACAAGCAACGACATTTTCACTCTCTTCTAATTGGGAGGGAGGCTTGATTAGTTTTGAGGATTACACATCCTCATCAAAGGCCACAGGGCCAACAGTATATATAGCATTAACATTTGTTTTTGTTTAGCTTGGGTTTGGGTTTTTGGTGCTGTTCTTTCGTTTGTTTTTTGTTTTGTTTTTTGTTTTGTTGTTGTTGTATATGTGTAATTTATTCTTAAGCTTAATAGGAAACATTCAATCTATAAACTCTAGTACTTTTGACTTATAAATTATAATCTAATTTAAAATTTTTAAATTTTAGGGGTAGCTGGGGAGATGACTCAGCAGTTTTGTTTTTGAGGTAAGGTCTCACTCCAGCCCAGGCTGGCCTGGAACTCACAGCAATCCTCTTACCTCTGCCTCCCAAATGCTGGGATTAAAGATGTGTGCCACCATACCCAGACATCCTTTGATTTTCTTTAACCTGGAGTTTTAAAAAGTTAAGCGACAAGTTCCTGTTGATGGGGGTGGCTGGGAGCAAAAAAAAAAAAAAGATCATGGGAAATGAAACCAAAAAGAGCCTGAAACTTAGAAATAAAAGTCAATAGAATTACGACAACTCAGTGGTCCTGTAAGAAAGGTCGGAGCTTTCCGGTCGCCTGCTTGCTTGCTCACCAGAACCCATCTTCCATTTATTCACGTGGAGGTTCACTCCTTCCCTCTCCAGTTAGGCCTCACACTTCCATCTTTTGTTGGACGTTTCTGTGCATGTCGTACAGTGTGCATGCATGTGGGAGCCAGAGGTTGACATCACGTGTCTCCCTTAATCACTTGCCCCCTTGTCTATGGAGATACGATCTCATTTGAGCCCAGAGCTTGTCGTTTGGGCTAGTCTAGCTAGCCAGCTTGCCTGGAATTCCCTGTCTGCCTCCTGAGTGCTGAGATTCTAAGCACGTGATACCATGCCTGGATTTTTCAGGTGGGTTCTGGGAATTGAACTCAGGTCCTTGTGCTTCCAAAGCAATCACTTTACCAACTGAGCTAGCTCCTCAGCTCCTGAAAACTTTTTATATTGGAGGAAACAAATGCTTGGAAAGGCATACTTCTTAGAAGTGATGTGTTACACCTTGGGTCTGTGCTGTCTGGTTCCAAACATATACTCCAGTGAGCTGTCCTGTAAAGGGAATTACCCCAGAATCCCTTGGTAATTGTCTTGAGCCCTTTAGGAATAGTAAGCTCTGCGCTAGGAGCCTCCAAGTCCCAGTAGCAGGTCAAGGTACAGACCCTGCTACATGACCCATCAAGAGGTTGGAGTGTGGCAAGGCTCTGTCTGGGATGGCACCTTGCAATCACTGTGGTCAAGGTAGCCCCTGTCTGAAATTTGTTCAGGAAGTCTTTACCTGAACATTCTTTTTACTGGTGTGCGTGGGAGTGCAGATGCTTATGTGGTGCAGAGATGAGAGGACACTCTGGGTGTCAGTGCTAGCTTCCACCTTGTTAAAACAAGACAGGCTCTCTCATGGTTCACCACTGTGCTTGCCAGGCTAGTCGGCTCACAAGCTCCCAAGTGGGTCTACTGTGTCCACCTCCCTTCTCACCACAGGCTTGCTGTTACAGATGGGGTCACAGTACTACTGCATGTGGCTTCAGGTGGGATCTGGGGGTACAGACTCAAGTACTCATGCTTGTTCATGAAACACTTTATCTCCCCAACCCCTCACTTGGTCATGCCCCATTGACAATTAGCTTCTTTTGGATCTAGGCTGGGAGCTGGCTAGGCTAATGGATTTTTTTTTTTTTCATACACCAACCACGCTTTTCCCAATGAATTCATTGTCCTCTTGGATTTGGATGGCCCTTGCCCCATGAGACCTTTCAAAGCCCAGATAGATCTGCAATGTGCCCACCTGACTCACTGTTCACTGTGACCTTCCTCATGTTGGAGCCAGACCTTATACCCCTCAGTCCCGGGGCAGGTGCCTGGTACCCTCACGAAGGGGATATAGGTAGACAGAGAGCCAGGTTTCTGCTTGGGAGCTTGGTTTCTGTGGGCCAGAAACCAGCAGGAGGGGATGGGGAAGAGGGGCATTGGGGAACTGGGGATAACAACTCATTGTTTGCCCATTAAATAATGTAACTCATTATGGACAATAAAATAAAAAATAAAATTAAATAAATAAATAAAGTTAAATAAATAAAAAACAAATAAGCAGAAGGGAAAAAACCAGCAGGAGACATGAGTGAACCCAAGAGATGGGGCAGATGATCAAAGACCAGGGTCTGGATGGCCAAGTCCCAGCCCCAGAGAGGTAGGGACAAGCCCCTCCAAAGCAGATGAGAAAACGGAAGGCAAAAATTCAGAACTCTTAGTTCTAAGTGTTGGGGGTGCCAGGAAGAACAGAGCAGAGACTATGACAACTTCCCTTAGGAGAGTTGAAAAGAGGAGGGAACGGCTGCAGTTGCTTGTGGTAACAGCATGTTATGGTCTGAATGGTTGTGTCCCAAAAACTTTTGCTAAAACCTAATCCTATAGGTGATGGCAGGAGGAGGTAAGGGCTTTGGGAGGGGAATGGGTCAAGAGGAGTCTATCTCTATGACGGGATTAGTGCCCTATAAAAGAGGCCCAATGGAGGAGTTGGAAGACAGTTCAGTTGGTTAAGTACTTACCACACAAACATGAGGGCCTGAGTTCCAACCCAAGCACTCGTGTGAAAAGCCAGGTATGCTGGCAAATGTGTAATCCCAGCTCTGGGGAAGCAGAGATCCCTGGGGTTTGCTAGCAAGCCAGTTTAGCCTAATTGATGAGCTCCAGTCAATGAGACCCTGCCTCAAAAAATAAGATCAATGTATCCTCAGAAATGACATTCAAGGTTGACGTCTAGCCTACACACACACACACACACACACACACACACACACACACACACACACACACACACACACCAGCCCCGCTGGAACCCTTTGCTCCTTTCATCGTTGGACAGCTAGCAGACTCCATCTATGAGAGGCAGAAACCAAATCGGCTGGATTTGGGGCCTGGGGCTGGGGAGCCTCTAGAACTGTTAAGCAGAGACTCTCTGGTACTCTACTTTAATATCCCAACCCCAGGAAGACTGAGCAACAGCAGCTCCCTTTGCAACCATCCTACCCTGCTGTCAACCTTGCTGAGGAGGAAGCCCAGACTCCCATGAGGTCACTGACTACAGAGGGGGAAGGGCAGGTCTCCAGTCCAGTCCTCTGCTAATGCCACTGAGGAAGTCCTGGGGGCGTCACCACAGAAACAAGATGCTTAGTATGCAGTGACAAGAAAGGGGGTTACTTAGAATTCCAGCACTCAGAGCTGCACACAAAGAAGAACCTGGGATCCAGGTGCCCCCAAGAGGCTGATGGTAAGGCACTCAAGTAGGACCCATCATGCCCCTGACTTCATCTCCCACAGATCAGCTACTCTCTCCCTTCTTCCCTTCCCCTTCCATCAAAGAAGGCAGAAGACAGAGCCAAGAGGCCGCCATAAATCATGGGAATTAGCGGGATTAGAACAATTTCTGGGTAAATACCCAGGCTGACACTTTCACTCCCCTATAGCTTCTCTGGGATAGCCACACACCTTACCTGAACTGCCATCAGTCACCAGGGAATGATGGCCAGTGGCCCCACTTAGGTTCCCAGGCTTCAGCTGGGAGCCTGCTGGTCTGTGCTGGGGTAGTTCCCACGAGCTACACAAAAGCTCCCTCACAGGAGATTCTGGGGGCCACAGCACACCCCAGGGGAAGAGTCAACACACTCTCTCTTTACATCAGAAGGTCACACAACTCTGAAAATGTGGCCATATTCTGGACCCTGCTGAGCCTAGGGGAGCCAGGAACTGGAGCTGGAAGGAAACCTTTTCTAAGAGAGATTGCACTGAGGTCTCCTCCCACAAGGTACTAGGAGCATTCCTGGGCCTTCCCTGGGGACTCTGATCCTCAGGTCTGTAAAGAAAGTCCACAAAACACCTACTTTTTTTGCATTTGTATGTGTGTGGTGCGTAGGCATATATGTGCGTTCATATGTATACACATGCATGTGGAGGGCAGAGGTCAACATCCAGTGGCTTCCTTAATCACTTTCCACCTTGTTTTTATTTGTTTTGTTTTGTTTTAGACAAAGTCTGTCATGGAATATGGATCTTAGCCTGTAAATCATCCCCCCCCCCCCTCAGCCTTTCAGTCTCCACCTCCCCATTGCTGGGATTACAGGCACACACTGTCATGGTCAGCTTTTTCACATGAATGCTGGGAATCTGAACTCAGGTCCTCATGTTTGAGTGGTAAGCATGCTACCCACTGAGCCTAAAACATCTGAATGTTTTAAAGAGCTCAATGAATACAGGAATTGAAAGTGCATGCCTGTAATCCCAGGCATGGATTGAGGCTGATGCGCGAGGATAGAGCTTTAAGCATAGCAAGATCCTGTCTAAAAAGACAGAAGAGGGGTTGGGGAGATGGCTCAGTGGGGTAAAGCTGCTTTTCATGAAAGCATGAGGACCTGAGTTCTATCCCCAACACCCATGCAAAAAGTTAGGCATGATGATGCATGCCTTTAAGCCTAGTCCTGAGGTGGGGACAGAAGGATTTCAGGGACTAGTTGGTCAGGAAAGATTGCAGCTCCAGCTTCTGTGATGCAGAAGAGTAGCAGAGGAAGACTTTGGCCTCAACACACATACTTCTACACACACACACACACACACACACACACACACACACACACGACACACTAGTAGAGTTTCTGGTGTGCAAACAAGTGTAGGAAAACTGAGGTGGATGCTCATAAGGCCACTGCTAGCTTCCAGATAATTTATAAATTTCAGTTAATGCAAGACGTTATAATCTAAATGGAAAAAATGCATTTTTTTTAATCTTTACCAATTCAGAACTAGAAATGGTGTCTCCTTTGGGCATGAATGTGGACAATAAACTGTAGTATTTGTGAACCTGCTACCAGCACAAGTCACAGCTGTGTCCCCACCATGGCATGGAATATCACTTGTGCTCACCTTGATTTCTCCCTAAGGACGTCACTAGACCCCCCACACCACCAACCTTGCACTTGATATGTATTATGGTGTCATAAACATGGTGCCTTTGGCATGGTCCTCATTGCACTCGCTTAAATGGCTTATTTCCTGATCCCATGTTTTTCATTCAATGCATTGAGAGCATTATGCTAGCAATGGTTAGATTCTGTTGTCAACTTGATCAGACCAGGAGAATCAAGAGACATGCCTCTTGGGAAGGTCTGTGAGGGTGTTTACAGGAAGGACTGATGGAAGGAGGAAGACCTTCCCCCAGAGTGGGCAGCCCTTTGGGTAATGGACTAGATATAAAGAACCTCTAGGAGTACACAGTGCCTTTTGCCTGGCTGCTAGCACTGTTCCCCAGTGTGTGCATCTCCCCTGTGGCTGCCATCCTTCTCAGACATTGGCTCCAAACGTCATCAGCCTCCCAACATGCATTAAAGACCAGCAGCTCTCCAGGAATCTTCCAGGCCTTCAGTACCAGGCTGGGACTGCTGAGATGTCCAATCTCATGGACTGAGCAGCTACCAGGTTCTTCTGCTCTCCAGACTGCAGCCAGCCATTGTTGGACTGACTGCCCAGCCTGTATCCTGTAAGGTAGTTGAATAAATTCCCTGTGTGATACACACTCATTCTGGTGGTTGGGCACCTTTATAATCACACCAGGTACTGAAGGGATCATGACCCAGAACAGGTTGCCAACTGAGGTCCAGCTCTGGTATGAAGCATCACTTAATGATCACAGGAGATGAGCCAACCATCCTGAAACCTGGATCCCAGAGACCACCCATTGGCTTGCTTTGAACTTCATGATGAGGGGGTCACAGGCATGAAAGTGCTTCCAAGAGAGAGGAGTGACCTCACCGCCCAACCATCTCTGCCACCACAGACCCTGGTGTGCTCACCTCCCCTGTGACCTCAGCCATGTGACATGCAAGTCCAGATCCACAGGTGTGGGCACACGTGGGCACGTGCACACCCAGGCTCACACACAACATCTACTTAACTCTTGGATGCCAACAGACTACATGCACATGTGCATACCACATTACAAGTTATACACATGTAAGGCCACACACACAAACATAATCACATACTGAGCAGTCATATACTATACATGTATGTGCATATCACATATGTAGTCACAGAGATGTGCGTACAACATATGAACTTATATGGGCAAAGATACACATAAATCCAAACACATATACATATACTAGAGCTAACCCCTGCCTTGCCTTGATCGCAGACCTTTTTTTGAAACGGGGACACATGTAACCCACAATGGCTTCAAAATGGCTTTCTAGCCAAAGATGACTTTGACCTAATCCTCCTACCTCCCTCCACCTCTGGAGTACTGAGATGATGCCTGGTTTATGTTGACAAGGGTTTTGTGTGTGCTAGGCGAGGACTCTATCAACTGAGCCACTTCCCTAGCCCCAGATTTATCTTTAAGATAAAATGAGATAAGATGTGAACATCCCTGGAGTGAAAGGCAGAAGTGGGCTGTAATAGTCACACCTCATTATTACTCAGAGGATGTCAGTGGATTCATGGCCCCAGGACTTGTCCTGTACCCACCATGAGTGGCCAGGCATGACCATGTCATCCACATCCCCCTCTAGAAAAAGTTCCAGCATGGTGGCACAGTGCCAAGGCAGGCAGGTTAAGGATGAATAGAACTCTGACTGTTCATCTTGAGAGCCCAGTGCCCACTGTCCCATCCTGACCCTCCACTCTGAAGTGAAGAGGCAAGTGACAAGTGGGGACTCCACTGAACTGCTGGCACTTCATGGCCCACTGCAAAACAATCGTGTGTGTGTGTGTGTGTGTGTGTGTGTGTGTGTGTGTGTGTGTAAAGGTGCATGCCACAGGTCAAGGTTGAAAGTCTTCTTCAACTGCTCTACATCTTCTTTTTTGAGATAGGGTCTCTCACTGAACCCAGGTATCTCAGTTATTGCTTTGCTAGCTGGCTAGCAAGCACCAGGGTTACTCCTGTCTCCACCAACCCAACACTGGGATTAAAGGCACATGACACTGCACCCAACTTTTATATAGGTGCTGGGGATGACCTGGAATGGTCCCCCTCCCTATCTTCCCCAGAGCCTCCATTCTGGTTCTGGGGGGAAGGGGCAAGCTTGGGAGAAACCAGACAAAAGATGTGTGGGAGCTGGGAGATGGCTGAGTAGGCAAAGAACTTGTCATTCAAGCATGAGGATGTGAGTTTGATCCTCAGCACCCAGGGCTTCCCATGAGGAGAATGCACTCTCTAGCAGGACTATCTGGAGACTCAACCTCACCTGAGCTCAGCCTCTGCTCCTTGCCCAGTTGAGCAGGAAAGAAGGGAACCATGGGGTGACAGTGTCTCTGTGCAGAGCAAACTGAGAAAAGGACATTCAGGAAGGATAAGGAGGCACCCCTGTGTCTTGCTTTAGCAACGGAGCCTAACCAGCCTGGCTTACAGTCCCCTTAGCTCCAGCTTCACCCCAGGACCCATGGGCTGCAGAGAGGTAAAGCCTCAGGCTTCCAGCACTGAAGACAACAGCCACCATGCAAAAACTCAGCCCTGCATGGGCACCTACTTTTTTCAGCTTGAATTTATATTTTTCCAAGTACAAAAGCTCTCTCTGATTCACCCAGTCTCTGGGCTAGTTGGTATTCAGGAAAACTGGTAATTAACCCTAATTCACTGATTTGCTGGGCAGGGATGGGCCCCCCTAAGGCCTCCTGCAGTAGCCAGCCTGAGCAAATCCAAGATGGGTATCAGAAAGGCTTCCTTCTAGGGGATTATTTGGGAAGAAGGGGTTTAGCTGGAGAGAAGGTGATGGGGGTGGTGTCTACGATCATAATACATTAGATACTTATATGAAATTGTCAAAATTTGGGCTGATGAGATGGCTCAGGAGGTAAGTGCGCTTCCTCTGCGAGCATGAGGGCCTGAGACATCCCAAGTTTGAATCTTCAGAACCCACATAAGCAGCCGGACATGACCACATGCTTCTATAACCTCAGTCCTGCAAAGGGGAGCAGAGACCAGGAAATTGCCTGGACTCCCCAAAAGTGCAACAAGCGCCAGTATCAAGAAGAAACTCTGGCTCCATTAAGAAGGGGTGAAGGAGGGAGGCACCTGATGGAGGGGGGCACCTGATGCTCTGCTCTGGTGTGTGCCCCTCCCCTCAACACAGGGGTACTTCAGGGCATATACACATGTATATACCACACACACACCATATTTCATGCACACAAGCAAAAGTAAAAAGAAAAAGAGGAGAGGAGAGAAAAGAAAAGAAAAGCGAAGAAACAAGAAAGACTTCCTTGTTCCTGGAAGCTGTGACTCCCCCTCTCCGTCGTCCCCCTAGAAACAAGACGCCCACTCCCCTTTTGGCTCTCCTGTGCTACTACATACAACATTCATCCTCTGGGTTCCACCACAGCCATGGTGTTTAATACCCAGATCCCCACATTAAGGTCAGCGTGTGTAGAGTTGAGGCCAGGACATCAGGTGGCACCTTCACAGGACAGGAGGACACCGGGTGTGGACAGAGCACCCATGTGTAAGGGCCAACTTCTGCCCAAGTCTGGGTTTCTCCTTCTGTAAAATAAGGGTGAAGCATGCCTCTCTCCAACCTAGGCACACAGGGAGCCGCAGCAACATTATCACCTCTGCAGCAGAGCTTGGAAACTCTGCCCACATCAGAGAGCAAAGCCCAGCTGTGCCCCTTTCAGACAACTGCTCAGCATCAGTGCCCCCCAACTGGATGCAAAGAATCTCAGTGTTCTATACTTCTGTAAAGATATCTGCTCAGCTAGATTCCAAACTCCTGCCATTGGGTCTCCTTTCCCTCAGGGAGCCAGGGTCTCTTGGCATCTCCTCCGACAGAGAGTTGGACTGTGAGCTCACAAACAAGGGCCCACTGTGTGACCTGTGTGCCAGACCTAGACGTTCTAACAGCTGTGCGTGTGCTTCTGAGACCAGAAGGAAAAACAAGGCTGGCCTCTGCCCCAGGAAAGAAAACAGATTGCCCAGGGCAGGTCTCGGCAGGGGAGAGGCCTCCACAGGGGTAGCACTAGGCAGATGCCTGGCACGAGTCACTCCCCATTAATCTGAAGACAGGGCAGGGTGAGTAGTGAGGACTAGGGGCCAGTGGAGAAATTCTCAGGGTCGGTTCTTATAGCAGAAGAAGGTGTGAATCCCTTCATGACACTTGGGACCTGAGCTCCTTTCCAAGGGTAACTGCTCCACCCCATTCTAAGCTCCTGTACCCCATGCCCCCAGAGTCATGGTGTTTGTGACTCTGATTACAGTTTCCCAAACCCACTGGTGTCCTTAGGAACAAACATGTAGCATGGGTTAGGGCATCAGACCCCTGACATGAGGGTTCTTGTGTCTTGTCTGTGGATGGATCTGTCCCCCTTTACCACACAGGCTCTAGTCAGTGTGTGATGATCGACTCTGAGACTACACTCATATGCTCTCAGGCACTTAGACCAGCAAGCAAGCAACTTTCCTCCTAGCCTCACCTCAGGCCTCAGTCCTACCAAGAGCAAAGTGACCAGCAGGCCTCAGCTTCGGTATAGCATCAGGCTCTTAGGATGGGAGAGATGGCATAATAGACTCATAATGTCTTTTACAGAAGATGCAGCAATCAACCTGTAATGTCTGCCTTGGGCAATGCTGCTGGCACCATAGCTTAACAGGGACTGAAGGGAGATTGCTGCTGAAGGGAGTGCAGCTCCTCCCTTAAATGCTAACCTCCTTGAGGCAAAACTTTGCTCTGCATGGTGCTTAGCACTGAAGCTACACATTTACTGAGCACCTGCTGTGTTGTTCTCAGGTGGGCACACCCTCGTTCTCAGGATGAACTTTAAAAGTGATTGCTGGGGATGGAGAGATGGTGCCATTGGAAAAGAGCTTGCTTTGCAAGCATGAGGACCAGATCTGGATCCCCTTTAAGCTCATTGCCCTTCTGAGAGACAGAGAGTAGTGACAGGCCATGGTTGGGTGGAAACAGGAATGTTGGCATGTGGGGAGATATCTGAACAAGCAAGTGTATGGAATCCAGGGAAGTCCCACCCCAATTTCCCAGGCCTGAGGTCACAGGAAGGGAGCAGAGCAGGGCTGGGGAATGCTGACTGCAGGTGTGGGGTGTGGCTCTGCCTCTCAAGGCTCTAGGGAGACCCGCTCAGGCCGTGTGTGGCCCTGGCATCTTCAGGTTCCCCTCTTGCTCTGACTTGCCAAGCTGGAGCCCTCCCCACACCTCACAGGCAATGGTGCACCCAGCTCTCCAGCCTGTGCCTCCATGGGAGGTGCAGCCTCAGCCAGATTCAGCCCATGGCTAGAAGACAGCCAGCCCCAGCCTGACAAAGAGAACAAAATCTTTCTCTTGTAAATGAAGCTGACAGCATCCGGTTGACTGGGATTTACTTGCCTTAGGTGAAAGCAGTGAGCTCAGGCTAACCCATCTTACTGTCCCAGGTAAGCCTGGACCCTCTGCAAAGTCCAGGTGTCCCCGTCTGGTCTTCCTCCCCTATCTATGTTCAGGAACCCAAGTGGCACACATCCATCCCTGTCTCCCAACAGCCACACATCAAAGCCCAAGCCAGACCCTCTCCCTGGAAACCTGAAGCCCACCTCAGCCTGTGCATCAGCTGCAACCTGGCACCCACCCACTCAGCAGGCAGGGCAAGAAAAGAAAGTTCTAGGGTTGGAGAGATGACTTAATAGGTAAAGTACACACGATGCTTGTATGGGGACCTGAGTTTGGATCCCAAATGTGCCTGTAATCCCAGCACTGGGAAGGTGCGGACAGGTGGCAATCTAGTCTAGCAGAATTGAAGAACTCCAGGTTCAAGCCAAGGTCTCTGTCTCAAAAAAATATGGTGGAGATGACTGAGAAAGATACCTGATGTCAACCTCAAGTGCAAACAGGTGCACACATGTGAGCACATTTCTCTCTCTCTCTCTCTCTCTCTCTCTCTCTCTCTCTCTCTCTCTCTCTCTCTCTCTCTCTCTCTCTCTCTCTCTCTCTCTGTTCTAGAAGCTCCAAGACTGTGAACAGGACATGATTCTAGACATTTATCCAGGTCCCACTTGATTCCTGAGGCCCCACTGTGTACCGCCTGCAGTTATATCCCTGGTGCCCAACGCTCCGAGCTTCCACAGCAGGAAAGATACAGATAACAGCCCAAAGAATCCTCTAAAGAAAAGGTGGAGGCAGCAGTCTTGGGAGGAAGGGATGAATAAGAACCAGGGAGGAAGAGCCAGCCAGGCATGGAGGGGCTGCAAGAGCACAGGGGAGAAGGCCTGTAACCTGCACGCTCCACACTCGAGAGGCTGAAGGAGGAAGGCATGAGCAATAGACCAGCCGAGGCTTTGCAGGCTAGAGGTGGGGGTCTCGTAGCCAGTGTCCACACTCAGCAGTGGGGCTCTCTTTGCCTTGGGGAATCACATCCAAACCTCTATCTACACACACGAACCCCCTTCCCTGCCTTCTCAGCCTCTCTCCCATCAACTCAGGCCTCGCCCTTCTCTGTGTTTCTAGAGGCCTGCACTCACGCTATCTGCCAATGCCTTTAAAGTGAAGGCCCTGTTGCATCGTACCAGGGCACGATCTGGTGTCATGGTACATCCTCCCACCCCACCCTGGCCTTGCCTCCTCAGTAGATAGTTTCTTCTCTATCCCCAGTTGGCATCCCAGGTTCATCTCTCAAGTTTTCAGCCCTGGCACAAAGTTTAACAATAAATGAACCATGAACAAGGGTACCAGCAGGACCCCATCATTCTTAAGTGAGCTGTCTATTGTGCCATCCCCATTAATGTCCACTTACAACTTACAGCTATCACGGCAGAGTCATTGACAGTTGTTTAATGGACCCCAGAGAGGCTGACAGGGAGCTGTAGCCTAACTGGCTGCTCATATCCTCCTTAGAAGGTGCTGGGTAAACCTGGGTGGATAATAAAGATTTTTCTTTTTAATTCTTACTCTCAGGATGGAGAGATGGCTCAGCGGCTAAAGGTGCTTGCTTGCAAAAGCCTGATGATCTTGGTTCGATTCCCTAGTGCCCACATAAAGCTGGATGCACAAAGTGGTACAAGCATCTGGAATACAACATTTGCAGTGACCCTGGCCCACCTATACTTTCTCTCTCTCTCTCTCCCTCTCTCTCTCTCTCTCTCTCTCCCTCTCTCTCTCTCTCTCTCTCTCTCTCCTCTTTCAAATAAAAATGAATAATAAAAAGAGAGATTACCAACTCCCTATCTGAAGTCACTCTCTGCAAACATCCCTGAAATGAACTAAGCCCTTATGAGGTTTTCATATGAAAAGTTCAGTTCTCTGAGTTGAGGGTGGGAGGGAGAAGGAAGGAGGGATGGAAACAAGGTGCACAGAAAGCCCTGAAGTTTGGCTGATGCCTGTCCTTGGCTCAGGCTGTGGTCCACACCCTCCTGATGAAAGGGCCGCCTGGCCTGTACCTGCACCTCCTAGCATGACACCCTTTGTAAGCTGAAGTGGCTTTGTGATGCTTGCTGGTTCCTTCCCTTCTCCAAGGCACACTCAAGCAAGCCTCTTTTGTTCACTGGGCTTTTGAAGACTTCCGGA
Organism: Zapus hudsonius; assembly: GCA_004024765.1. Lineage (NCBI taxonomy): Eukaryota > Metazoa > Chordata > Mammalia > Rodentia > Dipodidae > Zapus > Zapus hudsonius. The sequence goes on from PVHP010012704.1 coordinate 24,760, forward strand.
GAGGAAATAATAAGACACCCTTTCAAGCCATCTATTCAGAACCCTGCATGCAGTCAGGTCTCCTTACTGGAACTAGGTTCAGAGCCAGGGGACAGCGGTGGACCCCCTCCAGGACCAAGTCTATGCTGGGAAAAAATACTCAGGGATGTCATAGCCTACAAGGGAGACCAAGGTGTCACATGGACCTCCTGACTTCAGGAGATGCCACCGGCCTCTGTTGTCATCGGGAACTGGGATTCTCAGCCCAGGGCATAGCTGGTATGTGGAAGGGTGGCTCCATGATTCCTCTCAGGATGGCTGGTATCAGAGATCCCCATCAGTGCTCACTGATGAAGACTCAGTGACATGGGGGCCCCACAAAACGACCATAAATCTCCACAGTCAACTTCTGGTCCTGCTCAAGAATGTCTGATAGCAGCAGTTCCCAACTGGGGGTCAACCACCTACCCTGCTCTGGGGCGTATATTTTTGACAGTGTCCAAACTGTGCTCCTGTCAAGCAGTGATAAGTCATGGAGGCTCTAAACATCCTACAACAGGGTTGGAGATGTAGCTCAGTACAGAGCTTGCCAGTCTGCGCGAAGCCCTGGGTCCCATTCCCAGCACTGCATAACAGCAGTCCTGGTAATCCTAGCACTCAGGAGGTGAGACATGAGGCTCAGCGTCATGTCAAGTACAAGGCTAGCCTGGGACACATGAGCTCCTGTCTCAAAAACAAGAGCAAATAAACAACAATTAGGATAGAAGTATCCAGTCCTGATCAAAAGTATTCCAGCCAAAAGAAGGGTAGGACTGCATACAACACAAACTTTAGACACAAAATGGCTTTTCTATTCATGATTTCACAGTGCCTGATAATACCTGCCCATAATGGGAGGAAAAGATGATGACATTGAAACTAAACAGACACTAACTAAGAGGGGAAGAGATATGGGGGAGGGGGAGGGAATCATAATGGTTTATGGTTTATAATTATAGACGCTATCAATAAAAAGGTTTAAAAAATGAAGGACAAAAAAAAAAGTATTCCAGCGACTTTATCACAGGCTCTGCTTGTACACCCCCAGGATAGGGATCCCACTACAGTACGATAAAGTCTTGCATCTGAAATTCGGGTTGGAGGCAAAGAGATATTTGGGTCTATGAGGTGCTGCTTACCACGCAAGCACGAGGACCTGAGTTCAATCCCAAAGATCCATGTAAAAGCCAAGCATCGTGGTACATGCCTGTGAGTCCAGTGATAGGCATGTAGAGACAGGCAGGTCTCTGGAACTCACAGGCTGAATCACAGACCTTCAAGCCAAAGAGAGACCCTGTTTCAACTCAAAGGAGGTACACAGGATATGAGGATAAAACCCCAAGGTTGTCCTCTGGCATCCATGTCCATCTACCCATCCCCCCCACATGCCTCTCCAAGCAAACATGAGCACACATTCATACACACACACACACACACACACACACACACACACACACACACACACACACACACACACTAACATGATGTTCCAGGGTTCACAAATCAGGCCATGCAGGCCATGGACCGTAAAACCTTTATTACCACTTTTTGTTGCTGTGACAAAGTATCTGAGAAAACCAAGCTAAGCAAGGATGGATTCATTTGAGCTCACGGTGTCAGAGGTTTTAGTCCATGGTTGGATGGATCCTTGCTTTGAGCCAAGTGAAGCAGAACATCTCAGTGCCTTCCTCACCATGGCCCCAGGAAGTGACCTGCTTCTATCTCCTAACACTTCCTTTTTAAATTAAGAACTTTGATATATGAACATACTGAATATTGGTCATATTTCCATGACTGTCCCCTCTTCCCCACCCCCATTAATTACTGTTCTAACCATTGGTAAGGCCTCAGCCCTCACTGCTACAGAGCACACCTTCCACAAGAGCCTGTAGGAAACCCAATCCCCTCACACACAGGAGGCTGGGGAGATGCCTCAGTAATGTGCTTGGAGTGTAAGCATAGAGACCCAAATTCGAATCCCAGCACCCATATGAATGCCAGATGTGCTGGCATGCACCTCTAGTCCCGTCACTGGGGAGATGGGAAAACAGGAAGAGCCCTGAGCTTGTTGGCTCGCTAGTCTAGCTGAACTGGTGAACTCTGGGTTCAGTGAGACAGCCTGACTCAAAAAATAAGGTGGACAACAAGTGAGGAAGACACCTGATGTCATGGACACATATACATGCATACCCGCACACACATGCAACCAGACACATACACATCACACACACATACCAAAAATAATAAAATAGAATAAACCTAAGCTGAGCTACTCAGTGACTCTGTAGTTTCAACATATCAGAATCCCACTCAGTCCCAATGACAGAGTGAAGCCACTTCCTCCCACGGCATCTGTCCAGCCCCCAGGCTGCCTGGCCAACCTTGGCTGATGCTATCTCAGACAAGAAGGGTCACGTCAGATGTCCTCCACAGGGTTAACTACTGAGAGAACCCTGTCTCAAAACCTTGGCAACCACTGGCGTGTCCTGGGCAAAGAACAGCATCTTGAAGCAATTTAATGTCATTGCTATAAAGACTTTGAGAAATGCAGAAATGTTTAAGCTCATGTGGTAAGTGAAAATAAGACAAGACTGAGTGCATACTATAATTACCTCTAGGAAAATGAACCGCGTGTGTACGAGAGAGAGACAATCTATAGGAAAAAATAAATCTTGGGTTAGGATGGCGGGAATTTACGTAATGCTAGTTTTTTTTTTTTAAATCATGTTCTTTAATGTAAAGGCCATTCTGCTTTTTCCATAAAAGGGTTATCCATTTATTTATGTTCTTATTTTGTTTTGTCTTCTGGTAATGGGGATAGAACCCAGGGTCTTATGCATGCTAGGCAAGCATTCTACCACTGAGCTGTGTCCTTAGCCCTCTTTCTTCCTTTCATAACTTCCTTATTTTTAATTTTTATTTATTTATATTCAAGGGGAGAGAGAGAGAAATGGAGAGAGAGAAATGGAGAGAGTGAGAATGGACGCACCATGGCCTCTAGCTGCTACAAACAAACTCCAGATACATGCGCCACTTTGTGCATCTGACTTTACATGAGTACTGGGAAATCAAACCTGGACTGTTAGGCTTTGCAGGCAAGTGCCTTAACTAGTAAGCCATCTCTCCAGCCATGTTTATTTTTATTTTGAGATAAGGTCTTGCTAAGTTATTCAGGTTGGCCATGAACTCACTCTACAGCCCAGGCAGCCTTGGTCACATGATCTCTGAGAAGCCTGTACCATCACATCTAGCTTTGAGTTTTGCTGTGTTTTGTTTTATGGCTTCTTTAGTTTTTGAGAAATAGTCTCAAAAAAATATAGTCTATAGCCCAGGCTGGCCTGAAACTGTCTCTTGACTGCTGATTTTGCCAGTTTTGAAAGTGACAGAGCCTGTCTCAGCTCTGTTGGGTTTAGCCTGGAGTTAGAGTAGTGGTTTGAATATGAATGTTTGTCCGCCATAGCTTCAGGGATTTTTGATTAAGGTTAAGCTTCCTACTCAGCAGCCTGGATCTTAAATCCAGCCCTAAGGCCTCTTCAGAGCAACTTGAGCTTGGGCTGTCCCTGTTTGCTGGCTATTTTCTCTCTCTCTCTCTCTCTCTCTCTCTCTCTCTCTCTCTCTCTCTCTCTCTCTTATGCTGATGTATGATCGAGTGAGCCAGTTTCTTCCACCATATTTTTCCCCATATTTCCCCTGGATTTTGTTGGCCTGAAATAAGACATTTCCTCCCATAAGTTATTTCTAGTGGGCTGTTTATCCCAGCAACAAAGGTAATTGCAACAGTTCACTAGAACTGCCAAACCAATGGCTCTCTTGGGTCTTTTGTCTTACAACCCACAAAGAATTGACAGGAGTACACAAAATAGAAGGGCAAGTTATGCAAAGATAGTAAAGCAGAGTGCTCCCAAGCTGGGAGGGGGTGCCCAGCAGGTGACCCACATGGTGACTAGGACCAGGGGTTCTAATATCCTAAGAGATGTAATTATGCATCAGGTCAGAGTGGATTAAATTGGTTATTTTGATTATGTATAGGGATTCCACCCTGGGGGATGGAAAGTAGGCATTAAGTCAGGGTGGACTGGATTGGTTACCATGAATGAAGGCTCTTGATAAAAAGAATAGGGCCCAAGGGCAGTCAGCTGACATCTTGGTGAGTCAGGGCTATTCTATTCAGAATTCAGTTCCTGGACTTGTCATTGGTAATACTTTTTTTGGACCTGGAACCCTGGCTTCACCTACAAACTGAGGACCTACTTACTCCTAAATCCTATCATTGGGATTATAAACATGTACTCACACCCAGTTGTTCTATCTATCTATCTATCTATCACCTATCATCTATTTTGAGATTGGGTCTTATGTATCCCAGGCTGGCCACAAACTCCCTAATGACCTTGACCTTCTGATGCCCTGCCTCTACATCCCAAGTGTTGGGATTACAGGCATGTACCATCTCATCCAGTTTATGCAGTTCTGGAGATGGAACCTGGGCTCCATGCATGCTAAGCAAGCATCCCACCAAATGGGCTCTATCCTTTGCCCCTAACATACTATTTTTTTTTATTTTATTTATTCATTTTCAATCTGGGAGATACAGAGCAAGAGAGAGAGAGAGAGAGAGAGAGAGAACACCAGGGCTACCACCTTGTGGGTCTGGCTTATGTGGGTCCTGGGGAATTGAACCGGGAGCCTTAGGCACTGGAGGCAAGTGCCTTAACCGCTGAGCCATCTCTCCAGCCCTCTAACATACTATTTTTTAATGATTGTGAAAACCATGGGAGGAAGAACACAGCTAGCCTCACTTCAGGCCATGAAGGAAAAGAGGAGAAATCACTTCTGAGAAACCTCAGAAGGCGATTGAGTTCTAGCAGTTTCCAGAAGGAGGGACTTCTCCCCACCTCAACTGAGGTCCTCAAGATGAGGGAGGGGGTTCTGTTCGCAGCCCTGATCCCAGAGGGGGTGGAAGCAATCTGCCTTCAAGCATAGGGATTTGCCGCCAAAGCCCAGCCTTCTTTTTCTGGCCAGTCATTCACATGTGTATTACCAAAGGCCATTTACCAGTCCTCCTCACTCTCACTGGACAGACCCTCAGAGCCAGACAGAGAGGCAGTAGTCCAGCCCCAGCCAGGGGATCCTTCTCTTCTCTCAATTCATCTTCCAGCAGGACCAGAAATGGCCCAGCTGGGCGTCCTTAGAGGACAGGAACTAGCCAAGAAAGGTTGGTCAAGAGCCAACACAAGGAAGTGGCCCAGGACACAAGCACAGTGGGATGGGGGGGGGGGCCTGCCACTCCCACTTAAGGATAGATGGGGATGCCACTGCTGCCAGGGGCCAGATGACATCTATAAGCAGAGATGAGGCAGGAGTCGCACTGCCTACCTCCTTCCCAGCCTCCAGTCTGACAGAGAGCCATTGCTCAGACATACCAAGGCCCCTGAGAGCATCCACAAGCTCAGACTGGAGCCAAGGTCCATGAGGAAGGGCAGACATAAGACAGGAGTGCTGGAAACTGGGTCTTAGACATGAACCTTTGCAGGATGTCATGTGATCTGGAGCAGAGCAGAGGGTACACACTGAGGGCCACCAGACCTGCAGAGAGTTCCAGGCACTCAGAGAAGCAGTGACAAGATAAGAACCCACACTTGACACCCTATACTCAGGGCAGTGCTGGCAAGCTGACTGGCAGAGTGACCGAGTGCCAAGCTCAGAAGGACATGGGGACACTAGAGATTTCCTGGCAACAGGGACCCCAGGTCCTTGGCAGCATGCAGAGTGAGCAGCCTGCTGGCAGGGTCTGAAGGGGTGGGGGTGGGGGATGGGAGGGAGTGCCTGTAAGTGATGTGGCAAGAGGAGGGTGGAGAGAAAAGCATCAAGATTAGCATTTAAAAGAAACCAGGGACTGGAGAGATGGCTCAGCCATTAAAGACACTTTCTTGCAAAGCCTGACAGCATGGGTTCGATTCTCCAGTACCCACATAAAGCCAGATGCACAAAGTGGCACATGTGTTTGGAGTTTGTCTGCAATGGCAGGAAACCTAGCATGCCCATCCTTTCTCTCTCTCTTCTCTCTCCCTCTCAAATAAATAAATAAATAAAGATAATGTGATTTTTAAAAGAAGTCAATGACATGGAAAAAGACTGGAACCCCTCCAAGTGCTACACGTAAGCAACAGAATGTGTGTAGAGATGCAGAATGAAAAGCACCTTATGTTAAAGGCAGAATGGCCTTTCCATTAGAGAATATTATACAAAACAACTAGCATGTATTTACATAGTGGGTCACTTATTTAAGGGCCACTGTCCCTGGTCCAGTTTTGGTTTCTTGTTTCAGGATACAAGAATCTAGAAATCACAACAGGTGCCCTCACGACCTCAACCCACACCTGTAACAGTGTCAGTGACAAGGGACCTGTATAGCTAGCGAACAGGGGACAGCCAGGGCCTTGGCAGCAGAGAAGAGGAAAGGAGTCTGGCTGAATTCTAAAGGTCCTGAGGAGTGACAGAACAGTACTGGGCAAGAGTGACACACTCTTCATGTGGGTTTACATTGTCATATGAATGCTCCTTGGGACTTGGTGTACCAGGTACCTCTAGAACCCTTGCAAAAATCCCAATTTAACTGTACTGGACCAAGCACACGCCTGACCTCACAGCTTCTAAACCCTGTGGGAGGTACTGGCTGTGAGCCATCAGAGAGGGCAAGAGGATACATGGACCAAGGGAAAAGCCTCCTCCAATGAGAACCCTGTCTCAGAGATGGACAGCATTCCAGAGGAACCACACCCGAGGTTGTTCCCTGAACTCCACATGCACACACAGACTTACAAAAAAAAAAAAAAATCACAAAACTCTAATCTCATAATGTTTTAAGTAAGTTTACCATGTTGTGTTGGGCCTCATGCATAGCTATCCTCAGCCCCAGGTAGCCACATCAGCCAGCCCAAGTAACAAGTTAGACATGCCTAGCAACTTCTTCACACCAAACTCAATGAGATTCAGAGTTGATTTCCAGCAGTCAGTGTTTTGTGTGTGTGTGTGTGTGTGTGTGTGTGTGTGTGTGTGTGTGTGTGTGTGTGTGTGTGTCCACATCAGACTTCCCTTCAGTGATAACTGTTACATAAAAGCTGAGGACCTGTGCCTGAGAATAGAGAAGCCTGGAGGTGTTTATGCTCCACCAAGAACCAACCTGCTGTGCTGAACTCACATTCCTTCACCATGTGGTGATGTCTATGACTGCAGAGGGATGCATGAGCTATTTTCTTTCATCATTTGCATAAACACAAACACCCATGACATACATACCCAGACATGCGCGCGCGCACGCACACACACACACACACACACACACACAGAGCCAAGACAGCTCCGAACTGCCTCCTATGGGCTTGGAAAGGAGAACAGGGCCCCAGGCAGGCAGTCCTGACAAAAGCATAGGGCTGGCACAGTAGAAAGTCTTAGAGGTGAAGCCTTGGAGAGTCTGCTTTGTACCCTGGGACAAGCTGGTTAACTTCTCTGTGCCTCAGCTTCCCTCTGTGAAGGGTGAGTTACACAATGGATGTGGTGGTCCTCAGTGAATGTAGTCCATGACAAGAGCCCATGAGAGATCACAGAGGATGGATCAGACCCCTTGGCAATGGCTCACATCTTCCAGGCACTCCAACCCCTTCTCCGCAGGGACCCTGTGGCACCTCTCCCACCAAGCACCACCCCATGCTCAACACCTGCAGCTTCCAAGGCTGCCACAGGGCCTGTGAAGCAAGGAACAAACGGTGGAAGGCCCCAATCAACGTCTCTACCCTAGCAGGACTCACAAAAAATTCTAAAGCAAACTTCAGGGGCTGGGGTATAGCTCAGGGGGGGAAAGTGCTTACCTAGCATGCATGAAGCCCTGGGTTCCAGGCCCAGCGGCACATAAACAAGGCATAGTGGTGGTGCAGGCTTGCAATACCAACACTGGGAAGGTAGAAGCAAGAGGAGCAGGAATTTAAGTTCATTCTTGGTTACACAGGAAGTTCTAAGCCATCCTTGGCTACAAAAGAAAAAAGCCACAAGAGACAATGACATCACCTGGCCTTTCAACACTGTGAGCCTGTGTCCTGTCCTTGGCTGATTTGGAGCAAGATGACAAGCCCTACTGTACATGACAACAGATAGAATGATAGCAGTGCTGATCTCACACGGTGCAAAGATGTCCATCTGTCTGTCTGCAAACGCTTCAGGGCTGGGCACAATGCCAGCATAGGTTGCACGCACACAGAAGGGGCAGGTACATGGTCCACCCCTGCTCGATGACAGCCCAAGCCTGTCCAGACCCTTAGGAGCCTCTGAACCTAACTTCTCCCCTTTCCAATTTCATTTGAATACCCAAATACCCAAAACTAGTGTGGGCTGAACACAGGGTGACAGACCTCTGGCTCCAACCAGCAGCTCCAGTGGCAAAGTCAGAAGCTTATTCACTTTTGTTTCCAAGACAACCTGGCAGAGTCCCCATCAAAGCTCCTAAGACAACGACAAACAGAAGTCTCATATTGGCATGGTGGGCAGCATCAGGCTCTCCTGCCACTTACCTGCCTTGCCCACCTGGACCTGCCCCCCCCCCAGCCTGTTGTATACCCACACAACACAGTGAGATGGGTCCTTAGGTGACTTCACCCTCTACCTGAGGCTCCACCCACCTGGCCCACAGACACCCTTGAGCCCGCTAGAGCATGCCGTTCACATGCCTGTCACAGAGTCCAAGCTTGGCTCAGCTCGACGTCACCTGCCCTGGGAACCTGGCAGGTAGCCATCTTCGCTCCCCTAATTATCTTCTCTGGCTGTGTGGGTGATGGCATGGGCTGTGGGGACTGAATCGGGATGGGGGAGGAGGGACTTTGAGTCACTAGACAGTAGGAATTATAAGGAGGTAATCACCAGTTCTGAGAGGGGAGACACAGCTTCCAAAGAAATGAGCGTCTTGGGCTGGGGAGATGGCTAGTGGGTAAAGTGCTTACTGTGCATAAGGACCTGAGTTCAGATCCCCAGCTCCCATGTAAAATGCTGGGGATGGTAGTGTGTACCCGAAATCCCAGTGCTGGGGAGCTGGTGGGTGACAAAGAGATTGCAGAGCTAACTAGATAGCTAGTCTAGAAGAATTAGTGAGTCCTAGGTTCAGAGAGAGCTTCTGTCTCAAAAAGGAGGAGGAAGAGGAGGAGGAGGGGGAGGAGGAGGAAGAGGAGGAAGAGGAGGAGGAGTGGACATGACGGTACACACTTGGAAGGCAGAGGCAGGAGGATCATTGAGTCCACCCTGAGACTACATAGTGAATTCCAAGTCAGCCCGGGCTAGACCCTACTTTGAAAAAAAAAAAACTTAAAAATATTTTTAAAAAATAATAATCCACTAAGGGACCTGATGTCAATCTATGGCTTCTATGTGCACCACAAACAAACAAACAAGAACCCACAAACAACAAATAAAGAAATGAGGTTCTCTCAGCCTGGAGAGGAGGGTGGAGAGCAGCTCCCACCACCCTAGGATCTCCCAGATCAGGGAGCCATGAGGCTGCAGTAGGAGCCACTTTACCTTTCACATTAAGTGTTTGTGACCTACCCACCTCCAAGCCTTGTGCCCATCAGATCAGCCCAATCTGACCCCTGAGCCCTCAGCTTGTGCAACCCCCACCCAACATCTGCACAAAGTCTCTGTCCTTCCACCCTGCCCACCCGAGGCTGTACATCCCATCCTGGTATCGATACCCCACATCTATACCCCAGATGCAGTGTCGCTGGCCAGATCTTAGGTCACAGATTTCCACAGGCCACTCAACTATGTGCCCCCAAATTGGGCATCCTGCCAAGAAAAAGTCTACCAACATGCCAAATCACATCTCAGCAGTTGCTGCACTACTCCCCTGCTGAGCCAGGTGAAGGTGGACACACCCACAGGGTCCCACTCTGACAGGTGTGGGTGAGTCAACAGAGTGAGGAGAAGACTGAGTGGGCCTGCACCCATAGCCCACATTAGGACACACGACATGGCTTTCACTCTGATTCTCTTGCATACATCTCACCCACACGCATGCAGACTCTTCACTCCAACAGACTCACTAACATACACTCACATGTGCCCATAAATCAAAGCTAGGCACGGTGTTGGGGAGGCTGATGTAGGAGGATCACTGTAAGTTCAAGGCCAACCTGGGAAAACAGTGAGTTCTAAGTCAGCCTGGGCCAGAGTGAGACCCTCAAAACAACACAGATAAATAGATGATAGATAGATAGATAGATAGATAGATAGATAGATAGATAGATAGATAGATGATAGAGAGATAGATGATAGAGAGATAGATGATAGAGAGATAGATGATAGAGAGATAGATAGATAGATAGATAGATAGATAGATGATAGAGAGATAGATGATAGAGAGATAGATAGATAGATAGATAGATAGATAGATAGATGATAGATAGATCCATAAATTCACACTAGCCTCACACATGCTAGCATACAGTCTCACACACATACACTTGTACATTCACACTATCACATTTATGCAATAACACACACCCATAATGGCATACATACACAATCCACACTCATTAGTCACTATGATGACTTGACAAGACCTACAATCACTTCAGTGACAAACCTCAGCACATGTCTCTGAGATTAGGATCCGGATTAAGGTATGAGATGGGAAGACCCAGTCTGACTGTGATAGCATCATTCCATGGGCTGGGGTCCCAGACTGAAGAAAAAGGAGAAAGAAAGTAGAGAGCTGGCATTCATCTCTCTCCACGGCCTGACTGGGGATGCAACATGACCAGCTGCTTCACGCTCCTGCCACCATGCTTTTCCTGCCATGGTGCACTGTATCTTCAAACTGTGAGCCAAAATAAACCCTTCCTTCCTTCCTTCCTTCCTTCCTTCCTTCCTTCCTTCCTTCCTTCCTTCCTTCCTTCCTTAAGTTGTTGTTTCAGGTATGTTGACATTGGCATAGGAAAAGTAACTAATACAGTTACACTCAACATGGGTTCATGCTGGTTCATAAACACACACACACACACACACACACACACACACACACACACACACACACACACACAACAGCACATCCCTCCAGCATCAGCCATCCCTCTGCTCACTGCCAGGGCAACATTCCTATGGAAACCAGTCCCCAGCTGGGAGAGAGGGTTTATAGGGGTAGAAGCCCAGTCTCTGGTGCCCCATGCAATCTCCAGGCTCCTACCACATTGGCCCAGAGATGGTATTCCACCAGTTGGACCTCTTCCACACATCACTCACAATTCTGTCCCCCACCCCCCTAGGGACCAGGATGCCTGTACCCTAGCACAGCCCTGGGCCTCTGCAATCCCTTCTCCCCAAGTCCCACCAGTGCTGAGTGAGACTTGAAGAGCCAGACTCAAAGCAAACAGTATCTCTATGAGCTATGTGGTCCCACATCTCTGAGCTTCAGTTTCCCCATCTAGAAAATGGGAATTACATGGCCTGCACTGGGAATACCAGTATGTAGCTAAGCATGAGGAACTGGAGCACAGTAGCTGCTCAAGGCATTGCCTTCCCCACCTCTCACCTGCCCAGATACCTGGTCTGGGCGGCCTAGGTCAAAGACTACCATGCCTCTAGAGAAAGTCATCCATTCAGCCCCCACCACAGAGAGAGGGCTTGCCAGGGCCCTGCCTCACATTAGACGGGCTAAGCCAACACAGAGACAGCAGTAACCTGAGAGACAGCAGTAACCTGGACAAGGAAGAGGTCTGGCAGCAAGTGGAACCCAAAGGGACAAGAACCAGAGAATATCAGGGCTGACTCCACTCTGCCATGTGACATGTGACAGCACTGCACACGTGGTCTGCCCAGAGCCCCTCAAGGGAGTGTGCATGTATGCGGGGGTGGTGTGCATGCATGTTCATGTGTGTGTGGGTGCACATGTGTGCCTGTGCATATGGAGGCCAAGAGGTCAATGTAGGGTGTCTTCCTCAATTGCTCCCCATCTTATTTCTCGGGACAAGGTCTCTCATGGAACACCAAGCTAATCTAGCCAGCTGGCAAGGACCTCAATCCTTCTGTCACTGCTTGCTGCGGTTCCAGACACACACCACCCTGGCCAGTGTTTACATGGGTGCTAAGGATCCAAACTCAGGGTACCCATGCTTGTGAGGTAAGTATGCGACCCACGGAGCCATTTCCCCAGCATTGTTCCTCTCAAGTTCAAGTAGAGGAGGTCAGAGAGCCTTCCCTCATTCATATTTCATTCCTGTGGTTGAGGGAGGTTTTGTTGTGTGGTTGGTGTTTTTGTTGTTGCTTTGGGGGTTTTATTTTGTTTGGTTTGGTACTGAGGGCAAACCCTTAAGAGCTTTGCACTTAAATCTACACCCCTCCCCCCAATTACATTTAAAAGCCAAGGCCACAGAATCTTCCAGAACCCAGACTCCCTTTCACTTGTCCCTCTCCTGCCTCCTTGAAACAGATCTTTTAGCTAGAATGTCAGTTCCCAGGCTCGATGAACCAGTTCCCCTAACGATGCTGTGGACAGACCCCAGCGGGAATCCTCAGCACACCGCTGGGAGCATCTCCCCGCTTCATTTCCCCACGCAGACATCAGCAGGGTCCTGCAGACCAGCAGAGCAGAACCACGCATGCATCTACCACGAACTAACTTCACCCACAGTGCGACCAGGAAGGCTATATAAATAACATGGCGTCACGGGGCATAATTATTAAATGTTGTCATTTCGGAAGAAAATTAATTAGCAGTAGCTGTAGCTGTCTTGTGTCTGCTTAAGCAGCGTGCATCTCAATTAAAATGTAATTGCCACAGCTTCAATCACAGCAGGTTAAATGGTTTGTGGTGCTGAGCAGGCTCACGTCCACACAGAACTTAAAGCAGTGTGGTACACAGAAGATACCAAAGAAGGGAGCTGCCAGCCCTGACATGGCTCCTTGGGCCCCCACATAGACTCGCCCTTGGAAACAGAGATTCTTTTGCATGTGTATGTGTATGCTGTGTGCACATCTGTATGCATAGTTGCATTTGTGGTGCCCATGTGTGAGGGGCACATGCATACGTACGTGCCAGAGGCTGACCCTGGAGTCTTGCTCGGTTACTCTCTACCTTATTTTTCGAGAAAGGGAGTCTGCTGAAACTATAGTTTAGCCCCAATGATGCCCTGTGTCCATCATGCCTGGCATTTTACATGGGCACTTGAACTTGGATCCTCAAGTTTGTACAACAAGCATTTTAGCCACTGAGCCATCTCCCCAGATCAGGAATAGAGATTTGAAGTATGGGTGAAGTAGAAATCCAGAGTAGTGGTGGTGGTGGTGGTGGTGGGCCATATAATGGGAGAGGACCTAGGATAATGACCCATCATGGGGAGGGATAAAGGTCTCTAGCAAAGGACTCCCCCATGTCTCCAGGGTCACACAGGGGAGCAGCTGGGCAGAGGCACAGGCTTGGAGATAGCTGAGCAAAGAGGCCACAAGCCCTGGAGACAGCAGGTGCTCACCTTCCCAAAGTAGATGAGGCCCCGGCCAGGTGGAGCATAGTTCAAATCCAGTTGCCTGAAATTTTAAAACTGAATACAAGGGCGCAGTGGGTACAGTGCTGCCATGCCAGCATGGTGATCTGAGCTCCGACCCCCAGCACCCACATAAACACAGCATGGCAGCATGTACCAGTAATCCCAGCACTGGGGACGTGGAGACAAGAAGATCCCGTGGGATGGTTGGCTATCTCGTCTACCTGAATCAGTGAGCTCCAGGTTCAGTGAGAGATCCTGTCTCAAAAAATAAAGCAGAAACCTGATGTTACCCTCTGGCCTCCATATGCACACATGTACGTGTGTACACACACACACACACACACCTACAAACACACAAACTAATACTATATCACACACACACACACACACACACACACACACCACAGAAAAACATAAAACAGAATGCAGTCCTCTGGATTCAGGGTTATTAATTTCTGACCTTTTGTCTGGGATTTGCATAAACACACGGGTGTTTTAGAAAGGAGATTAGCTGCTGTCAGGGAGGAGAGTGACTATTAACAGATAGGAGAATTTTTGGCAGGAATGATGAAAATGTTCCAAAAGTAAATAGTGAATAGTTTGCAATCCCGTGACTGTTCTGAAGCCACATGCTGCCTACTTTACACTGATAGATTTTATGATACTTGTGTTACATCCCAATAAAGCACTAATTTACAAAACAACAATGAGTTGGGCTGGAAGTATAACTCCAAGGGTAGAGTACTTACTTAGCATGTGCGAGGCTCTGAGTTTAAGCCCAGCTCTGCAAATAATGATAAACAATGTAGGCTGGGGAGATGGCTCAGTGGTAAAGGTGCTTGCTTTTACAAAACCTACTGGCCAGGGTTCAATTCCCCAGTACCCATAGAGACAGTTGCACGAAATGGCGCATGTATCTGGAGTTTGTTTGCAGCAGGAAGAGGCCCTGGCATGCCCATACACACACACAATTAAGTAAATAAATTAAATAAATGAAAATTGGAAGGAAGGGAGGAAAGAAGAATGGATGGGAGGGAGGGAAGGAAGAAGAGAGGGGGAAGGGAGGATAAGCAGTCCCAGAATGACACCCCCATTGACACAGCAGGGTCCCAACCCTGTCATGAACGAGCCAAACTAAACTCTCTCACCCCAATGTGACACTTTCTTCAGACCTCAGCTCTGCCTCACTTGTTCCAGTTGGAACAACAACCCCACAGAGAGACTTCAAAATGCATAAGAGGGAATGTCATCATGGATTCAATGGCTTTATCTAAGAACCTATGATACTGAGCATATTGTTGTGTTAATATGTGTGATTTTAAGCCACTAAAAAACGTTAATCCCAGCACTCGGGAGACAGAGATAGGAGGATTGCCATGAGTTCGAGGCCACCCTGAGACTACAGAGTGAATTCCAGGTCAGCCTGGACTAGAGGGAGACCCTACCTCAAAAAACAAACAAACAAAAAAAAACGTTAAAAAAAACTGTTCCTTACAGAGCTGATTGTCAAGGATAAAACAACATCACAAGTTATTAGTCACTGCAAATAATATTCATCAGCACATATATAATGCCATGTCTTAATCATGGTAGCACCCTGGAAGAGTGTCCCAAAAAGAAACACCGATCACTCATCACTGCTATTATATTATAGAATTTTTCCTTTGTTTATACTACCTGAACTTTCTACATTATTACCTTAAGCACGGGTTGTTTATAATTATAAGAACTAGACTCTAAAGGCTGGGAAGAGAGTTCCGGGGGTCAAGTGCTTGCCTTAAAAGCATGAGAACATGAGTTCAACTCCCCAGTGTCCACGTAAATGCCAAGCATGGTAGGTAGCACACACCTGTAATCCCAGCCCTGGGGAGGCAGAGACAGGTGAATCCCTAAAGCTTACTGAAAAGACAGACTAACTTAATTGGTGAGTTCCAGGCCAATGAAAGACCCTGTCTCAAAAAAAAAAAAGTGGTCAGCACTTGAGATACCCAAAGTTGCTCCCTGGCCTTCACATGTGCATACATGTAAGAAAGGCTTTCATACATGGCTCTGGGTCATAGATGTGCAGTGACACCAGGATCACGAGTTGAACTGAAGCCTCATGGCTCACAATGGCCCAATAGGGCCCAGACCCAAGGTTCCACACAATTCCCACATGAAATGCCCTTTCCCAGGTAAGGACCAAAAGACATAGCATAGGCTGAGACCCGAGGCTGGCCTTCCACGCAGAGACTGGGAGCAGGTGAAGCAGTGGGGGTAGGGCAGAAGAGACATGGTCACTTGAGCCAGGGAGAAGAAGGATGGGAGAGGCCCCAGCACTCCTGTGCCCCCATGCCAATTTGGCGAGTGTATTAAAAAGTTTCTTTTCAATTACCTCTTTCTTGAAAATCACTAATAGCTCTCTGATGGAGACGCGATTTAATTTCCCAATTGGCCTGGAAATTAAGAGACCCATAATTGTTTGACCCTCTCATCGATGGGAAGGAGGGGGTTGGCTCCCCAGGGGCTAAGCATGAACAAAAACATCCCAGCAGAACGTGCCTGCCCCCCAGGCACCCAAAAGAAGGCTGCACCTTGTGCCCCATTCAGCACCCCCAGAAGATCTGGCTTCTCAACCCACTCTGACCTTGAAAAGGCCATCAGTATTCTTAACTGATGGTTTGTTCAGTCACTTCCTCAGGGGGTCGGGCTCCATCCAGTCATCAGGAAAATATTTCAGAACAGCAGAGCCAGGCCCCATCCGCCTAAGGTCATGGCTTTTTCAGCCCTTCCCCGCACCGGCCCAGGCCTTAGAGGCAGACAAGCCCAACTCACCTTTAATTAAAGTTCTAAGCTTTGCCAGGCAATTTTGCATATTATGCTTGCAAAGCCCCCAAAAGAAGGGCATGATGATACTCATAGGATGGGGAAGGCTAAAGGCCAAGTGCCCAGTGCCAAACCTCACTCTGAAAATTGTGTCTGTTCCCCCAGCTGCCTTCCACCCAAGCCACCTTCTTACAGACATGGTGACATCATAGATCTGAGGACAAGCCCTACACTGTCAATTCTCCAAGGACTGCCTCAGGACCCTCTACCCTCTGGGCCACGGAATTGTGATGGAACTACAGAATCCACTCACACATTAGTATAATGACAGGGAGCTGGGGATGTGGCTCAGTGGGTAGAGCACCTTCCTAGCATGCACAAAGCCCTGGATTGGACTCCCAACACCCATCAAACAGGGTATTGTGATGCACATTTATAATCCCAGTTCTCAGGAGGTGAAAGCAGGAGGATCAAACGTTCAAGGTCCTCATTGGCTACAGAGCAAGTTTGAGGCCACCAGCCTGGGCTACATGAGACCCTGCCTCAAATAATAATAACAATAATAATGCAATGGTGAGGCCCTCAGTATTTTTAGATACCAACTGTGCCACAATGTTTTAATAATCATCCTGCAAGCATACATTACTATGTCACCATTCCATCGGTGCAGAAACCAAGGCAAAGAGAACTCAAAGAGCAGTTAGCATGATCCGAGCCAGCCTGGCTGTGTGGCTACTGTCCTCCACTGTACTCAGCACCTACTTCCCGTAAACACAAAATCCGGACTACCAGGGAAAGGCATTTTCCTCCAACAGCTGAAGTGTGGTCCCTCCTGACCACCGTCTTTTCGTCATTACTGAAAAAACTCACTGCCCACCTTTCCCTGAAGCTCCAACATGAATCCTCTCTAGACCTACCAGAAGGATCTCCAGAAACCTCCTTCCCTCCCCAGGTGAGACGCTAAGGTCAGGAACTTCTGGGCACAAGGCCACCTGCATCTACATTTAGCGGGACAGGCACAGGAGTCCCTGGATGCCAGCCATGAGTGGTGCAGGCTGACTGCTCCTTGCTTGCCTGAGGGTGGGGTGGGGGTGGGGAGACTGCTGTGTCCATGCTGAGGCGCCACAGCTGGACTGAAGGCTATGAGGTCACGCAGGGTCAGCCAGCTCCAGACAAGCTGAGGAACAGCAGGAGCAGCTCAGCCTGCCTGCCTGACGCAGGGAACCCCTGAACATGACCCTGCCACCCGAGCCCAGTGAATGAGGACTGGCAAGAGACCCAGACGAAGTGGTCTACAGAGGGAGTTGTGTTTGAGAAGTCAGTGCTATCACTGTGACA
>PVHP010012705.1:0-42354 GCA_004024765.1 Zapus hudsonius
CCTCCGTGAGCTCCAAACCCTACAATAAAAAAAAAAAAACCCTCAGTCTCGCGACAAGCGCTGGTCTCGCGAGAAGAGCGGGACCCTCGTTGGTTGTAGTGCCGGGCGGGCGGCTCCTGCGGCGGCGAGGACGCGTCGTAAGGGCGCGATGCCCTCCCCGTTCTCGGTCCGGGCCTTCCCGGTCAGCGTCCCCGCGGTGATCATGGTAACTCGGCGTCCCGGGCCCGGGCGGGCGGGGTGCACTGAGCATGCGCGGGTCGGGCCGGAAGCTGCGGCGGTCTCCCGGGGTTCGGGCCGGTGCCCACGGGGGGCTGTGGACCCCACCCTCGGGGAGAGGCATGGGGAATGTTAGGTCCTGCAGGTCGGAATGGCCCGGAGTCCCCAGACCTCGGTGCTGGGACCTGATTCTAGCAGCTTCACGGGGGTCACGTCAAGGTCACTGTGTATGCTGGTGTCCCCTTAGGGGACGGTAACCCCTTAGATCCCACCTGCTCACCGGTACCATCGGGTCCAGCACCGCGAGAGCAACCTCTCTGATCTGGGTGCCTGGCTGCGAACTTGGGGGGACCTGTGAATGGCGAGAAAGTGATGTCCCAGGTGTGACCCCCCCCCAAAGGCTTCCAACGCTGTGTCCTCACAGGAGACCGACTGGACTGAGCCGTGGCTCCTGGGGCTCGCAGTCTTCCACGTGCTCTGCCTGTTCCTCACCTACTTCTCCTCGCAGAGGTATAAACTGCAAATCGGACACTTCTTGTGCCTCGGTGAGTAGAAGAGAGTCCGTGCGCACCGATGGTGGTGATGTACGCACACGCGAGCGCATTGTGTATTCACAAGCCACTAATCTGTGCATAGGGCCTCACAGCCCTTCCATGGGTGTCTACAGGAAACCACAATTTCTTTCTCTTTGTTTCTAATATTTTATTTATGTATTTCCAAGCAGAGAGATGAGACAGAGAAAGACAAAGCCAGTGCCTCTAGCCACTTGCAAACAAGCTCCAAATGCATGTGCTGCTTTGTACCTCTGGCTTTTCGTAGACACCGGGGAATCAAATCCAGGCCTTTAGGCTTTGTAGGTAAATGCCTTAACCTCTGAGCTGTCTCTCCAGGCTGGAAACCAACAGCAGTTTCTGATGTTGAACTGGAAAGGAGTCTTTAGAACACTTCCTATGTGTCAGACTGGCCAGTGAGCATCCAGAGGACCACTTTTACAAAGACTTTTTTATCTGCAAGGCTCAGTCCTGCACTACCTACTCTGGGTGGTAGAATACAAATGAAGTGGAAAAGTTCTTTGTATAAGAGAAAAAATATATTCCCAGATTAGTTTTAATAGCTCCAGGAATTTGCAAAAGGGATGTAGCAACATGAATTGATGGAGAAAGTTTACACAGAAAAACAAGTCATGGCACTAGCCCAACACAGAACTTGGTAAAAAGCTTATTAAGATAAGGAGCAGCTGGCTGACCCAGGCATGAAGTCTGCCCCAAGTGTAGGCAGGTGCGCATGCACGGGTGGAGATCCATGGGAAGTGGGATCAGAGCTTGCGCTAAAGCTAGTTGTTCCAGTGCTGAGTAGCAGGAAGGCTGGATAAAACCTGGACATGCTGCTCCTCTTGATTCTGTGGATGTTGGAAAGACCCAGAAGATTTTGCTTGGTAATTAAAAGTTGGATAACTGATTTTGGACAAATTTAGTGAGCAGCTTGTATGCCACCTAGAGAATCTGAACAAGCGGTTATTGTAAGAGAGCAAGTGAGGCGCTAAGCTCTGGCATTGCAGAAATACCTGTGAGCACATCGGTGGGGAGTTACCACTTCCGGTCCTCATTCTAAAGTCTTTACCAAATTGTGTCCCAGCACTTGGGAGGCTGCGGTAGGGGGATTGCCCTGAGTTTGAGGCCAGAATGACTATGGAGAATTCTAGATCAGCTTGGGCTAGAGGGAGACCCTGCTTTAAAAATAAATGAATGAATGAATGAATGAATGAATGAATAAATAAATAAAATGCTGGGGATAGAATGTACACTGGTGAGCAAAACAGGTTCCTCAGCTCCATGGAGCTTTGTGCGTTCAGTAGATATAGAGCTAGTTGCCCTGTGGCCAGCTGTGGTGACCATTCTAATGAGAAGGGCCCAGTGGCCCATGCTGTGTGCTCTGACAAGTCCCTGTTGGACAGTTTACCCTGAAGCAGAGAGCAGGCAGAAGGGG
The DNA here is from genome assembly GCA_004024765.1 of Zapus hudsonius. NCBI lineage: Eukaryota > Metazoa > Chordata > Mammalia > Rodentia > Dipodidae > Zapus > Zapus hudsonius. Next base: position 2,203 of record PVHP010012705.1, read on the forward strand.
TGAGTACTCTGTGCAGAGGTGTAACATGTTAAAAGACCATATGTTTTGTGTCCTGGAAGGTAGAACTCATGAGGTGGCCTTACAAAGACAATTTGGAACAATTTTCTTAAGGCAAAGTAAGGGTTAGTGTTACTTCTTCCGTTTTCACAAGTGAGGCCTGTTGAGGCTCCATGAGGCTTTCCACCTGTATCTTATCCATGGTCCCACCAGGGCTTTAACTAAGACCCTTGGGATGGGGGGTCTTGGACATGTGTTAATCTTGTCTTTCTTTGTTTTTCTGTTAAATGTGCATATTCTGTAACTTAACATTATTAAACAATTCTTACCTCCTTAGAGATAAAATGGAAATTGCATTTTTTAGCAAAATGTTGGTATTCTGTTGTATAAGATGCACATAAAGAATGTACCTTGTTACATCATGATTAGTAATTGGTCATGAATTCTAACCCAGTTTCTATATCTTCTCAGTGGTGTTGGTATATTGTGCTGAATACATCAATGAAGTGGCTGCAATGAACTGGAGGTATAGTCCCTGTGTGTTTTCTTGACTCTGTCTTAAAAGGTTTCCTCTGCATTGGTGTCAGTGGGAACTCTGCAAACAAGATGTTAGACTCACAGGTTATAGGGTATATTAGGGCTCCCTAGAGGTCAGAGCCTATAGAATGAATATTCATATAAAAGAGATTTATTAGGTTATTAGTCTGGGTAGTCTAACAATAACCAGAGTCGGAAAACCCAGTAGCTGCTCAGGCCATAAGGTTGGATGTCTCAATCTGCAGCTGAAGGCCTAGAGTATTCCTGAAAAGCCACAGGTCTTCAGTCCATGTGGGAAGACTGATGAGTCTGGGTTCCAGTGTCCACAAAGGACAGGAGCAACAGGGTGGATGTGCATATCAGCAGGTAGCAAGGGCATCCAGGCAAAAGGCTCTGTGTTCTTACAAAGCTTCTTACATATAGTCTACACCAGATGGGCCATCCACTCTGGGGGAAGGTCTTCCTCCATCAGTCCTTGCTGGAAACATCTTCATGGACAAACAAAAGCATGTCTCTTACTGGTTTCCTAATCTGATCAGGTTGACACTAGAATTTAGATGCCAGGATTACAGTCATGTAAACATTGCAGCTCCCTTTGTATGGGTGGGCTGAGACCTCCAGGACTAAGCAGCTAACCATGCTGAGAATGGTACAAGTTTTGTTGACTGTACTGTGCCATTCCATGCTATCAGATGCTTGCTGATAAAGCTGCAGACCATGAGAGAACATATGGGCTGTGTTTTAAAGTATTTAAGTTGCAGACTATCAGAAGGTGGGGTTTCAGAAAGTCTTGAGTCCATGTTATGGTTAGGGCAGAAGGTGAGACCTTCCTCTTGCCCTCTGTTCTCTCCAGTACTCAGAAACATCCTCCCTGTGTGGATCATGCCAGAATCCCCAGAGCCCTGGCCCCTTCTCAGTGCAGAGTATGTGTCTGAAAATCCCAGAGTTTTCCCAATCATTCAGCACAAAACATTGTCCTGTAGTGAAGCCAATGGCCTGAGGCCTGCCCTCTGATCTCCTCTTAGCTAGACTCATGCAGCAGCACATTCTGCTGACCCTGCTGCCACTTTGCAGAATCTGTGTAGCTTCCTGGCTTACTCTTCCAAGTTAGTCTTGATCTCCCTCCCCCCTCATATGCCCTCACTCTCCCTGCTTTGTCTCTGTAAGTCAGACTGGCACTACACCTGAGCCCCTGCCTTCTCTCCTTCTGGAATGTAGGTTTCCATCAAGTGGGTATGTATTTATTTTTCTTTTTGCTCATTGCTAGAACCCAGAACCCTTGTGATAGATTTCTAGTCACTATTTGTTACTGGAGAAAGCTATGCCATAAAAGTTTAAAAGACTTAATGAAGTCAGCTTTTGAATTTATTTCTTGTGCTGGCTGCTCAAAAAGAAATTCCTGCAAATGGGCTCTGTCTGCTACTTTTGGCAAACTGGGGTCATTCAGTCTTGAGTTGCCTACACAGAAGGATACTGACTTTGGTAAATTATTAAAAAAAGTATTAAAGTAATAAAAAGTATTAAAGTCCCAGGGCTGGCTCTTTGGGTAAAGCGCCTGCCACACGGGTCTAAGGACCTGAGTGTAGAACCCATGTCAAGTGCTTGGTGTGGTGGTGCTGTAATGCCAGCACTGGAAAGATGGAGACAGGAGAGTCCCCAGGGCTTGCTCTCTAACATATATAGCCCAATTGATGCATTCTGAGTTCAGTGAGAAAGCCTGCCTTAGACGAATGAGTTGGAGAATTGATAGAGGAAGACACTGACATCAGCTTCTACCTACACACATACACTGTTGTCGTCAGCTTCAAGTTGCTGGAACAAACATCCAGCCAGATACAGTATATGGGAGGAAGGGATTTATTTCAAGCCTATAGATCCAGGGAAGTTCCATCAATGGCAGAAGAAGTTGCTTATTTCCATGCATCCAAGCCAGGGGAAATAACTGCAACAAGCAAACACAAACCCACCAGAGCTCAAAACTGCTCTCTCTATACTTTTGGGCAGGAATCTGATCGCACCCCAGTGCCACGCCCCTCCAGCAGGCTGATGGAGACAAGCAGGAAGTTGAGATACCTAAGGGGGACATTCAGACCAGCACACATAAGAACATGTGTACCACACAAACATTATCATGCAAAATAAAGTCTGTGCAGAGTATGTTTCTTAAGTAACAGTGATGCATCTGTTATTGATCATTAATGGAAAGTACTCCCAATGGATTGGGGACAAGGAGGAGGGAAATGGGGGTGCCATCACAAGACTTGCTCATACAATGGGCTGGTCATGGGCAATTGTTTCTGTGCCTTAAATCATTGTTGGTTTAACTGCTGTTTGTCTTATCACCCTCCAGAACTGGAGGGTCTAATAATATTTTGTTTTTTTTTTCCTTAAAATAGATTATTTTCAAAGTACCAGTACTTTGACTCCCGAGGGATGTTCATTTCCATTGTGTTCTCTGCGCCGTTGCTAATCAATGCCATGGTCATTGTGGTATGTATGGTGTAGGCTTTTATTGCACGACTTTCTTCAAATCTATACTTGCCAATTTTAATCTTGTCTCCAAATGAATGATTTTTAGATTATGTGGGTGCGTAAGACTTTGAATGTGATGACTGACCTGAAGAACTTGCAAGAAAAAAGGAAAGAGAAGAAAAAGAGAAGAAAAGACTAATGGCAGAGCTGTTGCTGTGGACCACATAGTAATTTATTCCTCTGACTGGTCATTTCCAGCAGTAAGCTGGGTGTGGTCCAAGCACCCTTTATTAGCTGACTGATGGTGTGGAAAGTGGCATTTGCATTTGAAGCCCACAGTGGTGGAGCATTCCTTAAAGCTGTCTTCTAAAACCAGCACCAATCTGTCACCAGAATGTTTGTTGAACTTGGAGCCATCTTTAGGGTCTTTCTGGTTCTGCCATAGGAAGATGAGATGAGTCCTGCACCGCCTAGCACCATGTGCTGATAGATCTCGCTATGTAACAATTCAGCTGTAAAGATTCACTAAGTTTTAAATATGCAAACAGAAATAAACAGTGCTATCCTCCTGTGGTACCTTTATCTGCTCTTCCTACTGTTCCCAGCTTACAGCACCTCTCAAGGTGTTTTGGCCCCTTGGGAACTTCTACTACAGTTTGATGGAACTTGCAGGACACCAGAGGTGGACATCGTGCTTCTGTCTAGTGAGTATTGCCCAGGATGCTGCTGAATCTTCCAGGGCGCAGGACAAGCCCACCAGGTAGCATTGTCCCACACATAACGTAAGCTCTACCCAGGTTAAGCAACCTGTAAGAAAGGTCTGAAAAGAATTCAATATGTCTCAGTTCCTATTCCCATGAGGCTAGGCCTTTAAGGAACAGAATTGGGGTTCTGCCACTGTGATTGAATGGAAGCTATAAAGTCAAGACTCCATGGAGCAAGCATATGGTGAATGAGCTGTTTAGTTTTGTTTATATGCAGTGAACAATTGTTTCCACCCAATGTATGACAAGCACAAATCACTTCTGTTCTTCCTGAGGTCACATCTTATGCAGTTGGGGGCTGAAGAGCAAGGAGCAGGGTACACTGTCATTGTGCTTCTGTTTTGTCAGAACCTGGAGCAGTGGCCGGGATGACAGGTGACTAGGGACCGAGACTTAGAAGCAGTATCAGTATGGGGAATGTTGGAACTCGACTTTGGTTTGAAGAAATTATTTTTGAATTGTTTCTTTGATTTCAACAGGGTTTTTTTTTCTCCCTATATGTAACATTTTTCAATGTTCTAAAAATTTATTTTTAAGAGTACAAACAAATATTCTAAAATCCAGATATGTAAGTTTTTTCATTGTATTGAGTGTCGCACTCCTGGTAGAGAATATGCTGACAGGGATCTGAGGGAAGCCTCTGTAACTTCAGACCTGAATTGTGTTTCCTGTCCCTCCTTGATTCATTCCATGTTCACATTGAACACACACACACACACACACACACACACACACACACACACACACAATGACTTAATGGATAGCATAAGTGATCCAGTGAAGCCATGGACAATGGTCTGAGGATTTATCATTGTATCTGAGTGTGCATTTCTGAAAGTTTCCAGTTTAGTGTGCTTAATCATATTATCGCTTTAAAAAAAGTTTACAACTCCCCTAAGTGTTTCACAGACAGCAAGTACAGATTGAATGGTCATGTTTGACTAGATAAAGCTGTGACAGAATTGTGAGAAGGCATGGACCTTGCCAACAGGTCTGTTCCCCTGGGGCCTTTGTGTCTGGGCTGGTGAAGCAGAGTGGGGCAGTGAATGGTTGAGGTGTCTTGAGTTCCGGCATTGATGAACCACCTCAGCTGCCTGGGCCTTGGGCGTGGCTAGGGCAAGAGCAACCAAGGCAGCTATGGAAACTGCATTTGTTATTGTTTACTCGTTGTTTGGACTGTCAGATGTGGGACCATCAGACTGAATCTAATAGTGCAATACTATTTGCTTTGCACTGTCTTGATTTCATAACTCAGACTATGTATAGCCATGACCTTGGTGTCATAGTCAGCCACACGCTGCTGGGATGAATCTCCAAAGCACACACGATTATGAGGAGTAAAAGTATTGAGGTATCAGACCCAGGGGAAGTTAAGGAAAAAAGGCTGGCCCCTGTTCACAGATCCAAGCAGAGACAGAGATAGAAGCCCAGCACCAGCACCAAGCAAGCACACTAACACACTGTGATTCACAAAATGCAGATCTCCAGACCAGGGTTCTGGCTCTTTTGCATATCTATCCTTACTATTTTACATCCAAATTAAAAAGGGTCAGTCCCCAGGAGGCTAAGCCAAATTGGCACTTCCTCCAGCCAGAAGCCTGGAGACAATAATTTTAATAAATCCTTAATTCTTTGGGGGGACATTATTCAAACTACCACAATCCACCCCTGGCCCCCAAAAGAATTATAATTATATTATGTTTAGTCCAACTTTAAAGGTTTTATAGTCTTATCTGAAAGTTAAGATTGTCTTTTAACTTTAAATTTTGTAAAATTAAAACAAGTTATAAACTTTTAACATATAATGGCACAGAGCAAACATTTGGTACTGCTTTGAGGCATAACAAAGTGGGCCAAGGCAAACTTAATATTAGCAAACATCCACATCTGCAGTTTAAGTCCCACAGCACAGCCAGTGACTGACAAGTCTCTGGATTTTTCAATTTTGCCCCTCCAGCTTGGCTGAGTACTTGGGGAAACTTATCACAAGCCAACAGTGCTCCCTGGTAGTCCTTGCAAAGTTCTGGTATGTCCATGTCTTTGGGTCTCCATTGCAAACCACGGTCCACCTTCCAATGGCTTTATTTGCCAACCAGGGAATTCACGCCCTGTTCCAAATACCACATTTTAGCAGCGGTTCCTGGAACCATGTGCACTTTACGACCCACTCTATGCATGCATTTTTTATGCTTTTAAAAGTATCAGGTATGCAGGACACAGCCATGTTGTTAATTCAGGGACAAAATAAATGTAACCTTGAAGAGCAGATTTTTTTTCTTTTAGTGATTTTTTTCTAAATAGTTTGCACAGTCCATCTTTTTGTCCTTGCTGGGTGGAAACACCTCAGGCATCTCTCTGTTATTTTAATGTAAAGCAGTTGGACCATAATTAAAAGCCAGTCTCTGGGCCAGTAAGTTAACTTGCTTTGAGGTTTTTTTTTTAAACTTTAAATCTTAAATCTCAGTCCCATATCCATAGCCAAGCACATAGTCCATTTTTTTTTTTTTAAATTTAGCCTTGTTCAAATTCTCTGGGCATGGGCAGTAGGACATATCTACCCCTTAGCCCAGGCACACACTTTTATTAAAGTTTTCTGCAGTTTCTTCTTTCCCTTAGAAAATTTATAAGCCAAGCCTCCAAATGTAATTTTTTTCTGCACTGAGCATTTTCAAATTTTCATCAGAATAGTCCATAAAACTTGGCTTACCACTCTGGAAGGCATCTTTAGTTGTAAATATTAAGTCCATGTCCATTCCTCCAGCACACAAGTTCCAGAAGATTAAAATCCACATGGTCAGATTCATCTCAGCAGATTACCCCACTCCTGGTACCAAATCTGTCGTAGTCAGCCACACGCCTCTGGGATGAATCTCCAAAACACACATGATTATGGGGAGGAAAAGTATTTATTGAGGTATCAGACCCAGGGGAAGTTAAGGAAAAATGGCTGGCCCCTTTTCACAGATTCAAGCAGAGACAGAGACAGAAGCCCAGCACCAGCACCAAGCAAGCACACTAACACACTGTGATTCACAAAATGCAGATCTCCAGACCAGGGTTCTGGCTCTTTTGTATATCTATCCTTACTATTTTACATCCAAATTAAAAAGGGTCAGTCCCCAGGAGGCTAGGCCAAATTGGCACTTCCTCCAGCCAGAAGCCTGGAGACAATAATTTTAATAAATCCTTAATTCTTTTGGGGGACATTATTCAAACTACCACACTTGGCTTTGGGGCTTTTATCCCTTGTCTGTGTGGGTGTGCCCGTGCTTGGTTTTTGGGGCAGTTGTTACAAATGTTTCATCTTCTCAGTGAAGCTCATATTTGGTGGCTTCCTGGAACTCTCTTAATATCCTGTCCTCATATTAGGAAAAACTGCAAGCCAAAATTACCAACACACAGTAGTAATTCATAAAACATGCCTCTCAAGGGTTTGCAGATGTGAGTGGTCCTGTGTTCACACTCTGCAAGGAAAGATTCATGGGTAATCTGATGGACTTAAGGAAACAAATATTCCTACTGTGTACTTATGAACAAAGGAAGGAAAGACATGTAAAAAAAAGTTTTGCACAGTCCTGCCATTGTTTGTTGATTGCTATGCAATAAAATATGTTTCATAATATAGTGTGCTTTCCCATGTTGTGTTTTGAATCTAACCCTCACGCAGAAATCCAGTGTTGTCAGCATCAACAGAAAAATGTCAACTCGGGCACAGAGCTATGTGCATAAATAAGAAAACCATATGTGAACCATGACTAACATACTGTGAGAAATAACAGTGGCAGGGACCTGTCAGTACGCCCTCCCCTTCACAAAACATTCATGTGGAAGTGAAGTGTTCACAGGCCTACAGAAAGACTCGATGAGGTGCTTCAGTGTCTTGAATCTGATGCTGGAGGAACACAGTTTCCATCCCTGAGGGCTGGACTCTTGATGCCTTTCCTTGGGGAAGGACTCATGCTGGGGCCACATGAGTACCTGCCTGGGATGGCATGATCTTATGACCAGCCTGGTTGTGTCTATGCACATGTTAACGAGTCAGTCATGTGGGCCAGGAATGCCTGACCTCCATCCATTCATGTTGCATAAGGAATGGACATCTGAATGCCAGCAACCATTCAGTGGACGTTATAATCCAGTAGAGGGAGAGACACTGCTTCTAAGAAGTAAGTTCTGTCTACAGTCATCCCTTGGTACTCACGGGATGAGTTTCAGGACCCCTTGCAGTACCAAAACCTTCATGTGGCCAAGTTCCCTAAATAAAGTGCTCTGTCATTTGCATAGGACTTAACTCTTCCTCCTGCATAGTTTAAATGATCTATATAACTTATGATGCCTAATACCATGCATATGAAGACAGTTGCTTTACTTTTTTCAGGAAATAAGTGCATGTTCAGTGTAGAGTTATCAGTCCAAGGTGGGTTGAATTCAAGCATGTGGAAAGCACCCAGATGGAGGGCCACCTGCAGATTGAGTGTAGGAAGTACTTTGGGAGATTGAGTAGTGCAGGGAGATACTTTCATAAGGAGTAGATTTTAAGCGGTTCCTTGAGGGGACTATGGAGCCATGTAGGCTTGAGGCAGTCTATATAAAGAGGGAAGCTCTGAGAAGGAGGATGCCTGTCCAGGCCAGCAGGAGGCCCCAGCCCAGTGATCCTCCATTCTGAGGAACACTTGTTAAGTCCCTGGAACCTGCAGGTCAAGAACAGGGACTGACTGTTCTAGTCCAGGTCTCATTTAGGCTGTTCCATAGAGAGCAGGCTGGCAGGGAAGAGGCTGTGACAAGGGCAGTGGAAAGGGACTTGTGAATGCATGTTGGGGTTGCCTCTGGTACAGGGGGGGTTATGTATTGTGGGGATAGGGAGTTGGGTGTTTACCTGCAGGACAGCAACCCACAGAGTGAAGATTGGCAGGAGGCCCAGGGAGCCAGAGCAGAGGAACCAGTGAGGCTGCTGGAATAGAATTCTGAGAGGAGGAGAAGGTGTCTAAGGCAGGATATATGGGCTGCCTTGGATGAGACCAGGGCAGTGACCCTGCAGTAAGCCACGCCTTGGCCACCTGCCTTGTTTGGAGCCTGCTCCACAGAAAGGAAGAGCTATAACTGTCGCTACAGAAGAGACATCTTGTCCAGCTGAGTGCCTGACCTCCACCCATTCATGTAACAAGGAATGGACATGCGAATGCCAGCAACCAATCAGTGGACTTTATAATACAGTGGAGGGAGAGCTATGTCTTGTCTCTGCACATTTTCTTTCTTTTCTTTAATCTACACCTTCATTGTGGTATATCTAGATGTATCTGTACTTATTCTGTTTAATTAGAAAACAGAATATTCAGCCAGTTTTGGAAATTCTCTAGCTGGTGTTTCTTCACATGATAATATCACTACTAGAAATACATAACACATTGACATATGGCAGGGGCAGGCACCAGTGCACAGGACCTGGCAGGTGCATTGTCACTTTGTAAAGCTAAGGTCTGGTGTGGCCACTGGCTCCAGGGTCCCTGCTCTGCCCTATACAGAGATCCACTGGCTCATCTTGTGTGTTTCAGAGGTGCCTCTGAGCCTCTGGTGGAGTAGGTGGCCTGGCTTACATTGATCCCAATTGTTATCTGTAGACTATTAGTCTTCAATAGAGCCTCTTGGTTGTCAAAACTAGCAGTGATTTCAGGTAAACAGGATCCTATGTAAGCAGGACCCAGATAAATTTGTCCCCCTTTGACACTCCATAATATGAGGCAGTCTTACATCCTGGGGTTCTGCATGCTGCTTGTGTGCTCTATCTCCCTTGCTGGCCTTCAGCTGACCCTCTGTAGTGGCCTCCACTCAGCTGTAACACCAGTTAGAAGATGGGTTTGTGATGAGTTTGGGGCTCCTATGGAGAAACTGGATGATGTGTTGCATTTGTGTGCCCAGAAACTAGTGATATACGGAGCCTCTCCTTCTGTGCCTTGGCACAGCTTCAACTGTGAGCATACTCCAGAATGGTCATCGGAGGCTATTGGCCTGTGTGTGCTTTGTCATTGTCCTTCCCACTGGGCCCAGGGCTAACTGTGCCAATGCATCTCACATGGAGTCATCCCAGATTTCCTGCCCCTGGATGCCCAAGGTCCTGGCCTTCATGCTGCCCTGTCATTCCTTGTAACCTTTGCTTGATGTTCTGGGTCTTCTCCCTAAGCTTACCTGTGTTTTGTTATATCTGCATATGTGATCACCAGTGTAATGGGGTCAGGTGATTTTTAGTTGTGTTATCATGATTTTACCTTATAAATGCATCATTTTCAATGACTTCATAGTAACCAAGTTGTTTGTGAGTCAACCTATTTAATCACTTTCTGATTTTACAGATGTGGTTTTCTAATTGATCACTAACAATAAATGATTTTGACATCTTCAGCTTTCAAGGATTTCTGTACCTTTCCATTACTGGCTTGGGATAACTTCCTGCATGTGAAATTAACTTAAAAATAACTATTATACAACAATGGATAATGAACTGTCATTAAATCAGTTTTCAACAGGATATATTGGCATCATTTACACATGTGTCCTGAGCTTCATCTCCTCTTAGTAAAAGTGTTTTTCTGATTGACAGATGAAAATCTGTTTCATGTTGTTTTCTTGACTACTAGTGAGGTTTATTTAACATTTTCTAGGTGATTAGTAGCATTTTGCCTTTTCCTAAATTGTCTGTCTGTATACTTTTTTTAATGTTTAAGAAACTTTTATTTGGAGATATTTTATACTTACAGAGAAGGTACAAAATTTAAAACAGTACAGACAACCAAAAATATCCTTTGATTAACCTAACATTACACGTCATCCAAGTTGCTATATTGTTTATGTATGTATTTATGTTGTCTGGGTCACTAACATTTGCTTAAAAATCTTCCCTTCTTTATTTTATGTTGTTAGAACCTTTAAAAATTGGATATAATTCACATACTGTAACATTTATGGGACAGAACACCTGACCAGAAGCAGCTGATATAGGAAGGGTTTTATTTCAGCTTATAGTTTTTTTTAATGTATATTTTATTTATTTGAGAGAGAGAAAGATTAGGCATTCCGGGGCCTTCTAGTACTGCACATGAACTCCAGACACATGCTCCTCTTTGTGCATCTGGCTTTATATAGGTACTGGAGAATCAAACTTGGACCATCAGGCTTTGGAAGAAAGTTCCTTGAACCTCTGAGCCATCTTTCAAGCTTACAGTTTTAAGGGGAAATTTCATCATGGTGGAGAAAGCATGATAGACAGCTGGGTGTCACACCTTGTCACATCAGCTGGAGGATGCAGCAAGACCATGCTACCTAATTGACATCCAGGATGGCTGGACTAACAAACCTCAAGGTCCATCACCAACACATGCCCTTCAGGAAGGTTCCACCTTCCAAATGGTCTACATGCAGGAGATTGAGTATGAGGCTTCATCACAAACACATAAGGCTATGGGGGACATTTCACATTCAAGCCACCACATTCTACCCCTGATTCCCTATAGATTCATGAACATTTCAGGATGCAAAATGCATTCAGTCCAACTTCAAAAGTACTCATATTCTCCATCAGTCCCCGCACTGTTCAAAAGTCCACAGTATGCAACTCATCTGAGACTCACAATGATCTCTTAACTGTGAGCCTGTAAGATCAAAAAACAAGCTGCATACTTCTAAAACATAATGGCATGGAGTAACTATTCCCATTGTGAAAAGAAAGTATAGCAAGGAAAGAATGAACCAATGATAGACAAAAAAAACTGGAAGATCACAAATCAAATCCTGCAGCTCCATGCCTGGCATCTAGGACACATGATGAAATACTCTGGGCTCCAAAAAGCTTTAACAACTCCAGCTATGCTGCTTGCAGCCCAAGCAGATCCACCTGAGCCAGCAGTGTTCTTTAGGAATCATTCTACTCTCCTGACATTTTTAAAATCTTGGAGTCTCCACTGCAACCCACAGTTCATTCTCAGAGCTCCATGCCATGGTCTCCCATGGCCTCCATGCAGAGACTACAACTTGGCTCTACGTCACTGGACCTTGGCAGTCATCTCCAGAAAACCATGCTGCAATCCAATAACCCTGTATTTCCTGTGTTTGTCATACTTCCAAAACAAGTACCAGGTATGTATGCTGCCAAACTTAATTCAAAATAAAAGGAGTCTGAGGAGCAGAAAACTCCTTCAGACCTTCCTTTCCAAAGAATCAGCATGTGTCTATTGTCCCAATGCAAAGCAGCCGGCCCATCCTCAGTGCTGGCAACCTCTTTAACAGTTGCTGCTGAAGCAGTTGCAGTCTCTGATCTAGGACCTGAGACTTTGAATTCACTTTCCTTCTGTGCCAAACTTCATCTTTTGCGTCATTATGCTCAGCGTTTTCCTCCAACAAACACACTAGTGTGTTATTTTAAATTTTAGCATTACTCATGTTTTCAGGCATAACAAAGCCAGAATATCTTACAAATCACCTCTAGTCCAGTTCCCCAAGTCCTTTCTTTCTCCTCTCAAAACTAATAAGCCAAACCTCCATAGTCCACAGTACTCTCTATATTGTGGTCTTTCAAATTCTCACCAAAATGGCCCATTAGGTGCTTTTTCTCTAGTCCAAAGTTCCATTTTCTTCCAGATTCCTCCTGCAAACTAGTTCAAAAAAAAAAAAAACCCAAAACAAAGTAAAATAACAACAAACAAAAAATAACACAAGTGATCATGTTTACACCAAGAATGACCTCAGTTCTAATATCAGTTTTCCTTGGCTGGTAACTTTCTCATTTTTTCAGATAAAACATGCAACCAGAAGCAGCTGATGGGAGGAAAAGGTTTATTTTGGATTAATTTTGAAGGGAAATTTTATCATAGAGGGAAAATTCATCATGACAGGCAGGTGGGCATCACATCTTGTCACATCAGCTTGGAGGAAGCAGCAAGCTAATACTCAGTAGAGCTGGGCTAATCTCAGGATTCCACCCCAGAGACACATCCCTTTAAGCAAGGCTCCCACAGGCTCCAACAGCAGGGGATTGAGCCTTAATTGCTAACACATGAGGCTATGCAGGGGCTCCAGCTCCACTTGTCACAAGATTAACAAAAGTGTGTTCCTGACTGACAGATGAAAATCTGTTTTATGTTGTGTTTCCTTGGTTACTAGTCAGATTTATTTAACATTTTCCTCGTGATTATAGACGTATTGCCTTTTCCATATATTTCTCTCTTTTTTGATGTTTAAGAAACTTTTATTTGGAGATAATTTTATATTTGCAGCATAGCTACAAAAGTGAAAGTAGTACAGAAAACCCACTTCTATATCCTTGGAAAATTCAAACATTACTCTTCACTACAAATGTATTGTTTTCTTCTATATGTGTTTTGCCTTGGTCTCTAACTTTAAAAAAAAATCTTTCTTCCTTTATTTTCTATCAGTAAAACATATATATTTCACTTATCATGCAATTTTCCTTTCTAAAGTGAGCAGTTCAGTGTTTTTATTCATAAGCTTCTACAGCCATCACCATTTTCTAACTACAGAAAATTTTCATTATCTCCCAAAGAAGCCTCATTATTTATAACTAGTACTCTGCTTTCCTTCCTGTTGGATTCGCCTGTTAAGAACACTTCATGTGCATGGGATCATAACATGTGATCATTTGTGTATGGCTTCTTTCACTTAGCATAATGTTTTCAAGGCTCATTTATATTTTTTCTGTTTTTTATTTATTTTTTATTTTTTGAATTTTCTGTTTTATTTTTTAGATTTTATTTTTTAATTAATATCTTTATTATGAGTAAGTATATATATTGTATGAGAAACTCTTATGAAGGTGTCCCTGTTTCCCTCCTCTGTGTCTCCTACCCACTGGGGTACTTCCTCAGTGCACATTCTGGATCTGTCCATAGATTAGGGGGTTATGAACTGTACCCAAAGTAGCCAGTTCTAAAACTGAAGCTTCTGGAAGACCCACTTGTTCTTGCTGGTCTTATAGCTCTCCTCAAACTTGACCTTAGCCTCCTGTCAGGCCTTCCTTTTCAGAGCTGGGTCTCTGAAGACATCTTTGTTGACAACAGTTTTTTCCAAGGGGATATCCTCAGAGTACCTTGTGGGCATAAAGTGATTATAATTATAAACTTTCACAAAAGACTTGATCTTTTGACAATTTTCTTCTTGCCCATGGTACCTATTACTTTGCGCAGATAGCGGTTGATTCCAGCCACCAGAGCATGGCTGTAGGACAGTCTGAGGTGCCATCATCAATGTTCTTCACAATGACAACTTTGTGTCCCTGTAGCATCCAACCAGGACCAGCACCACCTTCTTGGGCTTCGTGAACTTGCCCATTTCCACAGCAAGCATCATTTGTATCTTTTTATGAATCAATACAGAGTCTTATGTGCCAAATAAAATCCTACTGTGTGGATTAATAACATGGTTAGATAATATTCCACTGGATGGATATACTATATTATCTTTATTAACCACTTGATAAATCCTTCGGTGGGTTCTTCTATTGAGCTACTATGAAGAATGCTGCTGTGATCATTCATTTATATGTTTTTATTTTTTTATTTATTCTATTTCTTATATCTTCATACATGTATATAATGTATTTTGATCTTAATACCCCTCACTTATTCCTCTCCCCTTTCCATTAACACTCTTCTCCATTAATTCCCATCTTACTCATGCCTTTTATGAATCCATTGAATGAAATGAGGGTTGTTTTCATGTTCATGGGTGGAATGTTATGCACTGTGGAATAAGCAACTTATCAGTAGCTACACCCCTGACGTACCTGAGTCCTCCTCTTCCAGCAACTTTTAGCTGCATTAGCTTACGCTGGAAGGTGCATGACCCTGTAATCACGGCCCCTGATGATGATGAAATATCAACGTCTAATTCATGCAAAAGAGCATTGCTTCTGTGAATTCATGAGTATAATGATCCTGCCGTATCTACAACATAGCATCTCCCAGCCCTCCTCTTCATCTTCCTGTTCATACCTTCTTTCCACCCCCTCTTCTGCTGGGCCTTGGCATGGGTCATTCAGATGTCCTGTTTAAGGCTGAGCAAAAATTAGTCACTTATTCTCAGCAATCCTTCCGGCTATGGGCTTTTGGCCATGCCTACAGTACCAGGTATGGATATCCTCCAGTGAAGTAGGGTCTCGAATCCAATCACAAAGCAGTTAGTTACTCCCCTACCATTCATGCTACTATTACGATTAGTGGTCATATTTACCTGGAAGGGCAGTTGTGAAATACACAGGATCCATAGCCGGGTAGGACTGTTGATGGCTTTTCTTCCTCAGTAGTTTACAGATTATCCTTTGGTATGAAGAGAGCTAACCAAGTAACAGGAAGCTTCCAGCTCAGTTCCAACCTAGTTTCTCAGTGTCCTGCAACCAAAATAAGTGGTGCTGAGCAAGAGGGACTGCCATCCAGTTTGGGTGGGAAACCAAGAGCAATGACTGTAGCCTATATTTTTTAAGGAGCCTTTGTAGCATTCCTGACCAACAACTCATTGGAAGGTATCTCATCTCTGGCACTGGAATTTTTAAGTAGTGTTTTACTGCTTCTGGGAGCAACTTTAGTCACCCATGTAGGAGACCTTTATTCAAGCACTTTAAAAAATATATATTTTACTTGCTTCCCAAGAAGTAGGTTTACATATGGCTTATCCACATATCCTTCATTTTGATTCACCCTTCCAGAACCCCGTTCTCTCATTTATCCCTCCACCTTTAATTTTACTTAAACTTTTACCTCCCTCCACTTTCATGTCCAATGTGTTCTATTATTCCTCCCACAAAACCCTTCCCATACTTCCTTACTAGCTTCCTAGTCTCTACAGACTCTCTGACTTCTAACCACTAAACTAGAAATTCAAAGCTGACATCTGCATATGAGAGAGAACATGTAGCATTTGTGTTTCTGAGCCTGTTACTCATTGTGATCTTTTCCAGTTCCAACCATTTTCATGCAAGTTCAATAATTTAATTTTTCTTGACAACTTAATAAAACTTTATTGTGTACATATACCACATCTCCTCATCCATTTATACATTGATGGGATTCTAAGCTGTTTGCATTTCCTAACTGCTGTGAATAGAGCAGCACTAAACATGGCCTCCACATTGATTTGCATTCCTACCTCCAGTGAATAAGGATTCCTCTTTCTCCAACACCCTTGCCAGCAATTGTTGCCATTTGTTTTTTCATACTACCCATTCTGATCAGAGGAGATGGACTCTCAGGATAGTTTTGTTTGTATTTTCCTGGTGCATGACCATGCTGTTTTCATTACTATGGCTCTGTAGTATAACTCCAGAAGGATTTTTTAAAAAAAATCTTTATTATCTATAATTAGATACATTGTATGAGCAAATCTTATGATGTTACCCCCATTTCCCTCCTCCCTGTCCTCAACCCACTGGGAATCCTCCTCGGTGGGCAAACTGGATTCTTTTGCCCAGGAATATGTTTGGCTGTGCATGGTCTTTTGAGTTTCCATATGAATTTGAAGAATATTTTTGTATTTTTCTCTGAGGAATGGTGCTGGTATTTTGTGGGGTTGCATTGAATTTGGTGTTTTTGGTAGGGTGGCCATTTTCTGTATATTAGTTCTTCTAATCCGTGAGCATGGAAGTCTTTCCACCTTCAAGTATCTTCCTCAATTTCTTTCTCTAGTGTTTTGAAGTTTGCACTGTCGAGGCTTTTGCTTCCTTTGGTTAGCTTTATTCTAAGATATTTTTGAGGCTACTATAGTGGGCTTGTTTTTCCAATTTCTTTCTGTATATGGTTGTCATTGGTATATAAAAAAGCGACTGATTTTTATGTGTCAACTTTGTATTCTGCCACTTTGCTGAAAGTGTTTACTAACTCTAGCAGTTTTCTGGTGGATTTTTAAAGGCTCCCTCATGTATAAAATCATGTTATCTTCATATAAGGATATTTTAACTTATTTTCTTCTTTTGTCGTATTGGTCTTAGACTTCAAGTTCTATGTTAAATAGGAACAGAAAGAGTATTCACCTATTCTGTTCCTGATCTTAGTGGAATGCTTCAGACTTTTTTCATTTAGCATGTTGGCTATAAGTTTGTTTAGTATGGCCTTAATTATGGTGAGATGTGCGCCTTCCATTCCTTTCCTGGAGAGCATTTATCATGAAGGAATGTTGGATTTTCTCAAGGGCCTATTCTGCATCAATTGATATGTTCATGTGATTTCTGCCCTTGAGTCCATTTATGTGATGAATCGTATTTATTTATTTAAAAGCACCCTTGTATCTGTGAAGTGAGATACAAATTATCATGTCTAATCTTGATATGTTCTTAAATTTGATTTGCAAGTATTTTATTGAGAATTTTTGTACCTCTGTTCATCAGGGATATTGGTCTATAATTTTCTTTTTTGTTGCTGTGTCTTTATCTGGTTTGGGTATCAGAATAATACTGCTTTATAGAAGTAGTTTAGAAATATTCCTTCCCTTTTATTTTATTTGATGTGCATCAAGAAATTCATCCATTTCTCTTAGATTGTCCAGTTTGGTAGGATATATGTTTTTAAGGTAATTCCTTATGATTTCCTTATGAATTTCATTGGCATATGCTTTAATGTCTCCTATTTCATCTCTGATTTTAT
This sequence comes from Zapus hudsonius, assembly GCA_004024765.1. Lineage (NCBI taxonomy): Eukaryota > Metazoa > Chordata > Mammalia > Rodentia > Dipodidae > Zapus > Zapus hudsonius. The sequence goes on from PVHP010012705.1 coordinate 19,610, forward strand.
TAATTTTGTTCTTTTCTCCCATTGCTTCAATTAAGCTGGTTAAAAGTTTGCAATCTTTTTCAAAGAACCAACTTCTTTTTTCATTGATTCTTTGGGTTGTTTTTTAAATTGCTGCTTCATTTATTTTCCCTGACATTATTTCTTCCTATCTGTTGTTTTTGTATTGAGTTGTTCTTGTTTTACCAAGGTCTTAAGGTACAACATTAATCTATTTATTTGAGATGTTGTTTAATGTGGGCACTTAGAGCTACAAGCTTCCCTCTTAGGACGGCCTTCACTATATCTCAGAGCTTAGGGTATGTTGTGTTCTAATTTTCATTCAGTTCTAGGAAAATTTCCTTCTTGATTTCTTCAGTGACTCATTCATCATTCAAAAGTGTATTGAATAATCTCCATGAGTATAGGTATTTTCTGTAATATCTTTTGCTATTAGATTTCTGTCTTATTCCATTATGGTCAGATAGAATACAAGAAGTTATTTTAATTTTCCTATATTTGTTGAGATTTGTTTTGTGTCCTAATATGTGATATATTTTTGAGAAAGTTCTGTGGACTTCTGAGCAAAATTTGTATCCTGTAGTGTTTGGGTAGAATGTTCTGTAAATGTCTATTAGGTCCATTAGGTCCAGCATGGAATTTAATTCCATTGTTTCTCTGTTTATTTTTGTCGAGGTGACCTGTCTGTTGGTGAGAGTGGGAGACTGAAGTCACTCCACTTGTGTTGGAGTTAATCTCTGAATTTAAATCTAGTAGTATTTGTTTTATGAAATTAGGGACACCTGTATTTGGTACATATATGTTTAGAACTGTAATGTCTTATTGGTGGAATGCTCTCTTAATCAGTATGAAATGCCCTTCTCTATATCTTCTTATTTATTTTAGTTGAAGTCTATTTTGTCAGATACCAGAATAGTGATATCTGCTTGTTTTCTGGTTCCATTTGCTTAGAATCTTTTTTCCATCCTTTTACTTTAAGTTGGTGTTTTTGGTGGTGCGGTGGGTTTCTTGAATGCAGTAAAGAGATGGATCCTTCTATTAATTAATCTGTTAGTCTGTCTCCCGGTTTCCAAGGCTGTGAAACACAAATGCCAAGAGCTGAGTGCAGCCGGCCTCTGGGTCTACAGGGCTTTAGCCATTCTCATCTATGCAGAAAGTGTGCTTTTCACCTAAACCCCTAGAGGGCGGTGAGGCTCCATGTCACCCACTCAGATGCTGATCTCAGCCCACCAGGTTTGGGCTGCTTAGGAACACTTTATTCCCAGCACTTGAGAGGCAAAACATGTCACTTATTCAGAAGAGAAGTCTAATCATGTTGACTGGACAGGGTCCTCTTGAGCTGAAGGGAATGGACCCTAGACTGTATGGTTTGCTTTGAGTTAACATTTGAGCTGAGTTAACAGCACTCACAATTTGCCTTAAAGCCAGAAACAAGCTAAGACACAAACATACCCCCTGGATATATGAATATGCATGAGCATCCTGCACCTATGCAACACCAGCACTGAGTTCACCTCACTGCATTAACAGGCTCACTGATGTGTGCACACCCAGTCTCTGAATGAAAGAACTCTACCTGAATTAATGAATACATTTAAAGGTTAAGTAGTTTCTTAGTTCAGGGATGATCTTAAAATAGATATATCAAGTGAAGAAAGGAGAGTCAAAATGAAATGGATGATTGCACCATTCCTTAAATAACACGTGATCTCACATGGCAAGAGAAAAAGGTCCCTGCCTTAGTAATTCTGAATGATGGATATTTAAGTAAGGTGCTGATGGAACCCCTGCAGTTTTACCTCCAGGATCAGCCATTAGGGCAACTGGGAACTGTTGTTCCCATAAGAAACACTAAGGAGCTGAGAACTGGGAGCCTACCTCACGGTTTGATCTGTCTCATCCCCTGTTCTCCAGAATCTCCTGCACCTTGTACCACTAGGGCACCTTGGAGACTGGTCAGCACCCTTGGACAGCTTCAGAGAGCCAGGTGCAGGCAGTCCTTGACCTCCAGTATTTGGATCTGCCTTTTCTAGACTTTAAGGTGTGACAGCCCTCTGGTGGTAGATGTGGCTCTGAGGAGCAGGATGCCTGGGCTGATTTAAAGAAAACCCTGTAAATCAGACTCACTTCCAAGGCCAAAGCCCGGTACTGAGGCCATCATGGCAGTTCACTGGTAAGTGACGGTTGCAGTTAACATCTCCTGGCTGCAGAAAGAACCGGACCAAAAGCAACTTGTAAAGGTTATTTTGGATTATAGACTCTAGGGGTAGGGGAAGCTCCATCATGGCAGGGAAAACCATGGCATGAGCAAAGGGTGGACATCACCTCCTGGCCAACATCAGGTGGAAAACAGCATCAGGAGAGTATGCCAAACACTGGCAAGGAGAAGCTGGGTATAATACCCATAAGCCCATCCCCAATAGCACACTGCCAACAACGTTCTAATTCCAAAATTGCCATCAGCTGGAGATCAAACATTCAGAACACAAGTTTATAGGGGACGCCTGAATCAAACCACCAGAGTGATATTGGCAAGGAGGGAATGGGAAAATGAGAGAGAGAGAGAGAGAGAGAGAGAGAGAGAGAGAGAGGAAATAACTTTATCAAAAAACTCCAAATATACTCCATTTCTATTATCTAGAGGACTTTAGTTCTTTTTTTGTCTGTACTTCACAATTCAAGGGAAATTTACCTTTTTTATTAGAAAAACTCATCCATGTATTTGTTTGAACAGGCAGAAACTCATTAAAAAAATAGTTGCTGTCACCCTTCCCCTAGATATGAGGCACAGGCATCCTGACTTCCCCAGAACAGGAGACTCTCAAAGGATCTCAGGCATGAGAGTCTCTCTCTCTCTCTCTCTCTCTCTCTCTCTCTCTCTCTCTCTCTCTCCTTGCCCTCTCCTTCCTGCCTCCTTCCTTCTTCCCCTTATCCTTCCTTTCTCCTTTCTCCCCTTCATTCTCCCTCTCTTCCTTTACTGGCCCTTTGTGACACATTTTTGGTGTTTGTTTGTTTTTGGTTTTCTTTTTTTGGTCAAAGCAGAAACTATCAGAGCCCAGAAGGAAGCCATCACTTCTGTGTTTGGTAAAATATTGGGCAGTGGAGGTTGAGAATATTGTAACCAAATTCATGTGAGCAAAGTCCTCTAAGACTGAAAGGATGGTTGAGTCCACCTTTGGGATGATTCAGATTTGAGGATCTGAAAGTTGCAGGAAGGAGTGGAATCCAGGTGTGTGAGAGGAAAAGAGATCAAGTAGTTTGAAGGGAAGAAAGTCAACAGATATAGGTGGAGCTCTCTGCCACACATGTCACATATGAGTGTGATTTATTTCTGAATACAGTTGCCCCCTCACCCTTCCAGGAAAGCTTGGGGTCCACAATAACAGAAACAGATGAACAAAACCATAGGTCTAAATTTAGAAGACAACATAATTCTGGAGAGAGAGGAGAGAGAGATAAAAAGAAGAGAGAGAAAAGAGAGAGAGAAGAGAGGAGAGAGAGAGAGAGAGAGAGAGAGAGAGAGAGAGAGAGAGAGAGAGGTGAAGGGAAAGATTTCCTAGTAGAGGTGCCTTCAAGGTGAAGGTGTGTCTGGGAAAGACTGGACCACACACATTGCTTCTGAACTAGCTGCAGCTCACTGGCTGTTTATGACTTGTAGTCTACACGTTTCATAAGTTTGTACTTCAAAGTGGGATTCCCTTTCTGGAGATGCCATTTCCCTTCCATTCCTCAGATGCTGTGCTGTGATGTAAAAACAGGAGGCAGTTGACAAATGGAATCTCATCCCTATAGCCCTGAAATTGAGCCTTGTGTGCCGAAGAGCAGGACACAGCTGCTGAAGAGTTTGGGTGTGTCAGCTGTGAAGCCTTGTCACATAATGTATGGAACGGGCTTGACATAAGCCAGGATTTAGTGGAAACTGCATAGGAGAAAGCCTTAATCCAGGGAGGCAGAGGCTTATCTCTGGGCTCCAGAAAATGAGAGAAACAGGCTTGATGTCTGAGTCTCCCCTGGGCAGTAGAGCCTCTCCCAGGATCCCAAAGATGTCAAAGTTTAGTGGCAGTGGCAGGCAAGTTGATTAATGACCAAAGCTAAAGGTAAAAACATGTATTATTTCAATTCCCCCCCAATTCAACTTCAGATAAATAACCATAAACAAGGTAAGCATTGCCTGGGCTGTTTTAGTGACAATAACTACATCAGGAAACATTGAGAGTGGAAGTATGTCTATGGATCAGATTGCAATTTCACGAGCTCACTGTCATGGTTTGATCCAGATGTCCCCCACAAACAAATGAATGTGTTCTGCTAGATGGATCCTCAGCTGATGGCAGTTTGGGTTTTACAACCTCGATGAAGCTGTGTTGTTGGGGGTGGGCTTATGGGGGTTATAAGCCAGCCTCCCCTTGCTAGTATTTGGCACACCTTCCTGCCGCTGTTTGCAGTGCTGTGGCAGAGGTGATGTCCAGCCCTCTGCTCATGCCATCGTTTTCCCTGCCAGGATGGAGTCTCCCCTCGAGTCCGTAAGCCAAATAAACCCATTCCTCCATAAGCCGCTCTTGCTCGGGTTCTTTCTGAACAGCAACTAGAAAGCTGACCACAACACACACCTTCCCACGGGGCGGGGCTTGTAGCACTCAGACAGCAGCACCCAGCTTGCACAGCAGTGGGATTTTTTTGAAGTTGATGATGGTCTCAAAGTTAATGGATTCTTTGATCCTGCACTGGATTTCTTATTGGAAACACCAATAAGTTCTAACAGGCTCCTGCAGCTGACCTTTGCAGGTTCCAAGAATGCACCTGTGCTGACCCGTGTGAGGATGGTCAGGGCAGTGCCTGCAGCACCCTGAAATCCACTCCCTCACTGCTGCTGTGGGGCACACAAGGACAACTTCCGCCATGGGAACAGTAGGACCTAAGCTGCTCAACTACAAGTTTGGTTTGATTTGCTCCATACTCAGCCCCCAGTCAAGGGGACCCAAGCTCCACACTTGTCCTTTCTGGGATTGGGGCTTGGTGTTGATCATCAGGAGGGAGAGCTTGGCCAGGAATAAGTCTCCCTGTCACAACATGGGAGCAGGGTCCCAAGATGAAAGTCTCTAGGGGCAGGTATACTGCTGTGCTAACCTTCCCCCAGGCTCCTGCAGATCCATTGCTGTGTCTGCATAGTGGCATTAGCATCTCCCACCGTTCACTCAGAGCTGCCTTCCCCCTTCTCAGGATGAAGTCCATGGTCTGCTACAGGGCATTCCTGACACTCTTATTGAAGCTGCCTTCCCTAGTGGCCTTGTGTTTACTCATGGATACTGTCATGGTTTGATCCAGGTGCCCCCCAAAGCAAATGTGTCCTGAATGTTCAATCCTCAGCTGATGGCAGTATGGGTATTAGAAACTTGTTGAAGCTGTGTTGTTGGGGGGTGGGCTTATGGGTGTTATAAGCCAGCTTCCCCTTGCCAGTATTTGGCTTGCAGTGCTGTGATGGAGGTGATATCATGCTGTCATTTTCCCTGCCATGATGGAGCTTCCCCTGAAGTCTGTAAACCAAAATAAGTCCATTCTCCCATTAAGCAGGTTGGGTTCTTTGTTGCAGTAATGAGAAGCTGTCTACAAAGATCCCAACCTCCCTGATAAGCACAGTGAGTCTCTTCTCTCTGTGCTTAGTAATGAGGTCAGCCTTTGCTCAGATCTCCCCTGAAGTCCACACTGCCCACTGACTAGGAAGGAGTTTACTGTGGCTGTGGTAGTTTGAATGTGCTTGCTTTTGGACGTGCTGGTGGTGGCTTTCTCTCTCTGCTGGATCTGTGAAAGGGGACCAGCCTCTTTTGCCATTATGGAATTTCCCCTGGATCTGAAAGTTAAAAAAAAAAATCCCTTCTTCCTCCCATAAACTGTGTTTGTTTTGAAGTTCAAGAGCTGATTACAACAGTGGCCTACACCCAACCTGTGTGGGTGCATGTGGGTATGGGTGTGCATGTGTGTATTCATATGTGTGGGTGCATGTGTGTGTATGGGTGTACATGTGTGTATTCATATGTGTGGGTGCATGTGTGTATGGGTGTACATGTGTGTATTCATATGTGTGGGTACATATGTGTGTATGGGTGTGCATGTGTGTGTTCATATGTATTGGTGCATATGTGTGTATGGGTGTACATGTGTGTGTTCATATGTGTGGGTGTGCATGTGTGTGTTCATATGTGTGGGTGCATATGTGTGTTCATATGTGTGGGTTCATGTGCAGGTGCATGTGTGTATCGGTGTGCATGTTTGTGTTCATATATGTTGGTGCATGTGTGTAGGGGTGTACATGTGTGTGTGTTCATATGTGTGGATGCATGTGTGGGTGTATGTGTCTGTATGGGTGTACATGCACAAGTGTGCATGTGTGTGTGGAGGCCAGAGGTTTACATCTGCTATCTTCTGCATTCACTCTCTGCCTTTTATTGAGATAGCATTTCACTCACTGATTGGGCCAGACGAGCTAGCCAGCTAGCCCAGGGATCGCTCTGCTGACTGTACCTGTCTTTTAGGTGAGCTGGGGATTCAAACTCAGGTACTCATACTTGCACAGCAAGCCATTTACTACTAAGCTACAGCCTTTAATCCCAGCACTCAGGAGGCTGAGGCAGGAGGATCACTGTGAGTTCAAGGCCACCCTGAGACTACATAGTGAATTCCAGGTCAGCCTGGGCTACAGTAAGACCCTACCTGGAAGCAACAACAACAATAAAGAAAGTTGAGCTGAGAGCTAGGAATCTACAGAGAAAAAGATCCATGTCAGAAATGAGCTATCTCCAAACAGATCATCAAAGCCCAGAAGGAACCAAAAAGGTCTTTTGAGGAAGCTACAGAACTGACATCAAGTACAGTAAAGGCCCACAGGTACCAAGCCGAGGCTTCAGGGGAATCAGGGGCACTGGCGGGCAGACAGACCCAAAATGACTGAATTCCAGCACTTTCCCAGAGACTTAAGGGGAAAGGATCAAGCTGACTACATTTAAATGATTAATTTATCTTTTCAAAGGTTCCTAAAAGGGTTTGAAAAGGCAAATGCTGATAGAAGACTGATAAGAGTCCTGGCCAGAGTATATCAAAAACTGCCCAAGAATCCATAAACAAATGAAACCAGTGGAGATACAGGCAAAGCACGTGCGGTGGAGGGAATTTCCTGGAGGGGTAACCAGGTCATGATCAGAGCACCAGGTGGTCCTTGCACCTCTCAGAGGACTCATGGAGACACGTCCTCTTCCTCTGGACAGTGACCCATCTGCAAATGTGAAATATTTGCAAGATGCCAATTGAAGAAAGAAGTTTGCAGTGTGTCTAGCAGACAGCCTGATGTAGCCTACAGGGAGGAATATATGAGACTTCCCGATAGGGAGAGTTCAGATCCCCACAACCCACATAAAAAGCTGGATGATGTAGCACAAACCACTGTAATCCCAGTGCACCTACTGGGAGGCAGAGATAGGAGAATCACCCTGAAGCTTGCTTGTGAGCCAGCTAGCCTGGAAAATGCAGTGGGGAACAACAAGAGACTCTGTTTCAATGAGGTGCAAGGTGAAGATCATTCACGGCCAGAGCTGTCCTCAGACCTCAGCACACACACAGTGACATGTGTGCACCTACACTCACAAGAACATACATGCATGTGCAGGAGAGAGAGAGAGAGAGAGAGAGAGAGAGAGAGAGAGAGAGAGAGAGAGAGAGAGAGAGAGAGAGAGAGAGAGAGAGAGAGAGAGAGAGAGAACAGAGGGGGGGATAAGCAAAATAAAACAAAATCAGAAATTAGGAAATGCACACAGGCTAGTTGGCTGGCTCACTCCGCTGCAAAATAAAAACAGGTCCCTTTTCAAAACTTCAAACTGCAGCAGCTCAGGGCCCAGTGCTCCAGTCAGGAAAGGAGCCTTCATTCCTTGTGGAAGAAGGGACCTTCCGGAAGGGTCTAGTGCTGTCCTCAGTTCCAAAGTCTCCCCCACCCACCTGCACCCTCGCTGATGGTTATTTCCCCCCATGTGGTGGGTGTGTTCAATGTTGAATGCTAAGTTCCAGCTGCTCCTACTCCAGCCCCTGCTGTCTCCCGTCTTGTCAGGAGGAAATGTTCTCTCCATCACTTCGCTCCCAGGGCACATCTGTCTTTTGGGGACACTTCGTAGCATCTTGCCTTTCCTGCTCTCACCTTGCTTGGGGCCCCTGAGACCCTCTGACTCTTCTTTACCTTGTTGTCTCTTGGCTCATGTTGCACTTGTTTCCCTGGCCACATGGGCCTCAGGTGGCAAAGCCCTTTGTCCTGTGTAAGTACACATGACCAGGCCCCTCCTGTGATGGATTTGAAGGAAAGCACAGGGAAGCTCGGGCAGGCCTGTGACCTCTGCACTGAGGCTCACAGCATGCCTTCCTGTGTCCTTTCCTTCTCTTTAGCTCTTTCCACTGACCCACCACCCCATGAGTCACAGATGGGCATCTCTCCTCACCCAGCACACTGTAAGTAAAGACTTGTGACTGCAGATGTCCTATGTTATTTTATACAAATATGACCTATGAAGTGGTGCATTTACCTTTTATAAACAACAATAATCTGATAGTACTACAGCATAGAGGATACAAAGTTAACCACAAATCTCAATTTGAAGAGGGATTCTGGACAGGAGCTACAGGGAAAAGAGCTGGGGCTTGCTGAGCCCTCTACATTGGCCTCTGCATGCACCTCAGCCTGTGGCATGGAAATCCAATCTCTGACCAAACATACCTCTGAGCAAATCCCTAGCAGCTGCAGAAACACCTGGAAAGTTCTAGAAGCCGCTCCCTCCCTGATTTTCACTTTAGACTATGTTAAGCAGGGGGCCTCCTGAAGACTGGGGAGGGATGCCTGTTGAGTAGGTAAAGAAAGGCAAACTCTGAGCTGAACAGGTCACAGTGCTGACTTTGGACAGGTAGTCAGGCTGGTTTGCAAAGCCTGAGGGTGACCAGAGGTGGGACACAGAACCCTTCCTAGTCTCAGACATAGGCAGAGCCTGATGGCCTCGCAAAGTCCACAGGCAAGCTGGGCACTGAACCTGCATTCTCCACACTCTCCACTCCAGCAACCTCCTGTAGCTACAATCTCTCCCCCACTACCCCAGGCCTAGGTCCTCACTGGAAAGCAAAACAGACCCCAGGTTCAATGTCGAGTCCTCTTAGAAACAGATGTGTGCTGAGTGGGCCGAACATGCCAGCATATGGCATTAATTTAGACTGTAGTCGCTCTGTAATTGACCCTTACTTTATCGACAATCAGGCTGACAACACCCACCCCCTGAGTTGCTAAAATATTTTAGAATCCATTCCAGAAAATCACTTTCCCATATTTCTGAGTAGCAACTGCTATTGATTTCATTGCATTCACCCAAGTAAACAGAATATTTTGAATACTTAATACGTTTCCCATTATTTAGCATCACACAAGGCAGATAATGGAGGCTTGTAGTGAAGGAGATTCGGTAATAAGCCACATTGGCAAATCATTCTGGGCCCATCCCAGAGCCAGTTCCTGGAGGCACAGATGTGCAGGGCTCATGTCCGGGAACTCTCTGTCACGGCTCAGGGACATATGTCCACTGCAGCGAACACAGCTGCTCTGCAAGTCCTGAGTTGCCAAGTGCTGCCTGCTAACTCCCAGGTGAGGAATCAGCAGAGGTGGCCCCTGCTGGGACTGTCTGTCCATAGAGTAATTCCTTAATGGTGTTCTGAGCTTTCTTCTTTCTGACTTAGGGATGGAGCTCCTTCCCAGGCTGCACCAAGGGGCTGGTGCATACACATATATCCATAGAGCTCAGCACCGGACACTTCATGAACACACAGACTAGCAGTGTTCTTGTTGCCATCACTACTGCAGACATATATGAGCGTCTGTCTTGAGGAGGGGCAGGGGTTCAGTGCAACAGGGCGGTGTTAGCTCAGAACTGCCTGATGGGCCAGGGCGGTGTCTCCCTCTCAAATGGCAGGTATCCTTTGCCTCTCTGGTGTACTTTAAGGAAGGAAGGAAGGAGGACACCTGTGATGACTGAGGACCAGGTGACAATGGAGGGGCCATCAAAGCATCCCTCTCAGGCTGCCACCTCTTCAGGAATAGTCCATCCTCCATGTCTGGATGGCACATGAACAAGGACCCTTGCTGAGGTCAAGCAGAGCATGACTGAAGCCCATATCTGCTTTTGTTCTAATAAGGACAGTAAATTCTAGACAACTGCAATCATAAAGGCTGAGAAATCATGCCCAGAGCCCTACTCAATGCCCTGACCTGAAGGGCAACCTCTAGATGTCATATCACGGAGCCTGTGGTCTACTTTCTCCCTCTTCCTCCTGGTCACCAGCCCCTCTTTACTCAGAAAACCTCCAAAGATCATAGGAAGGCTGCTGCCTTGCTTGTACTCTGAGTGGCTCAGAGGGGTGAAGCTTGCATTCCTCTACCTATGCTTCATTTGTGTTGTCGGCCACAGCTGCCTCTGATCACCCTCCCTCCACTATGTCCTTCCTTGGGTGCTGAGCACCCTATATCCTTCATAAAGAGATGGGCCCAGCTGCAGAGGTTGGGAATGTATTTTCATCTGGAAGGTTCTAGGGAAATGAAGTTTCCAATTTTCAACTCATAATAAAACTAGTGCATTAGAGCAAAGCAGGGCGCTTGACTTTGGTAAACTATGGGTGGTACTACTCAGCAATAGGCTCCTCCTCTGAGAGGTGTGGTGAACACCTAACACTGGATGTAGGCTACTGGGCATCATCCTGCCAAGAGTCTCCTAAGTCTCTAGTGCTCACACCCTTCCCTATCTGGACCTCAGATCATTTCTGATATAAAGTAACCCCATGATGGCTGCACTAGCCTTGGTTGAGTTGGAAGCCCCTAGCCTTCCAACTCAGGCTTCTAGAGAGGACTCCTAGAAACCTGCACCTGAGTGTCTCTGAGGGTTTTTTCCCATGGACTACAAATGCTACCCCCCCAACTGGTTTCTGTGTCTCCTGTTTCTGAGGACCATCTTTGCCAATGCCTCTCTGTATCCTGAGTCTATCATTAGTTTCTCATTGCTTGAACAAAATACCTAATCAGCAACTTATGGAAGGAAAGGGTTTATTTTGGCTAATAGTTTTGAGCGAAAGTTTGATCATGGTGGGGAAAGCATGACAGGAGCAGAAAACCAGGATTGCCCAGTCATGCTTGAGAGCAAGGGGGGTTGGGCTGTGACACCCTAAGGCCCATCCCCAGTGATACTTCCTCCAGCAAGGCTCTACCTCCTAAATATTTTGCAACCTTCCCAAGCAGCTGGGGATTAAGTATTTAAACACATGGGTCTATGGGGGGTGCATTTTGTATTCAAACCACCATTCCTAGAGTTGGCTGACAGGACTGCTCTCACTTTTCATGTAATGGTTCCTTTCCTTTGATTCGAATGACTAACTCATCCTTAACCCACTTACTTCCTTTCTCTCATTTAAAAAAATTTTCACTGTATATATTCATTTTACATGGTACTATGTTACATAAGGACGTCTTCATACAAGTATACATTGTATATTGAACATGTCCCCACATATCCCCCACCCTTCTTCCCTTTCTCCTCCCTACCTCTCCCTTTGTTTCTCTAGAATTTTTGCTTCTATTTTCATGTCATATATACACATGTGTTTTCCTGGCATATATATATATATATATATATATATATATATATATATATATATATATATATATATATATATGTGTGTGTGTGTGTGTGTATGTATATGTATATATACATGTTTTTATGTATCCAGGAGCTTTAAATGAGAGGAAACATGATTTTTATCTTTCTGAAACTGGCTTAATTTGCTTCATATGTTTATCTCCATTTGCATTCATTTTCCTGTACCCAACCTAATTTTATTCTTGTTTATGTCTGAAACAATTCCACTGTGTATACCCATGTTTTCTTTATCCTTTCCTCTCTTGGATGCCTCAGTTACTTGTCATGAAACCTCTGCTCTGTGGGGTTCAAGGTCTTTCTCCAAGTGAGGACTGGGCTTGGTGACCTGGCCGTGATGAACAGAGCAGGGCACCGTTGGCTCACTTCTGCCATTAGTCTCAAGAGTCTTGACTTCTGTCTTTTGAAAAATATATATTATTTATTTGCGCCAGGCGTGGTGGCACACACCTTTAATCCCAGCACTCGGGAGGCAGAGGTAGGAGGATTGCCATGAGTTCAAGGCCACCCTGAGACTTCATAGTGAATTCGAAAAAACTAATATATATATATATATATATATATATAATTTATTTGCAAGCAGAGTGAAACAGAGAGAAGGAAAGAGAGAGAGAAGAAGGGAGGGAGGGAGGGAGAGAGAGAGAGAGAGAGAGAGAGAGAGAGAGAGAGAGAGAGAGAGAGAGAGAGAGAGAGAGATGGGTACACTAAGGCCCAAACTGCAGACACACACATACCTTTTTTGCTTTTGTGCATCTGGCTTTATGAGGGTACTGGGGAATTGAACTCGGGTTGTTAGGTTTTGCAGGCAAGTGCCTTAACTGCTAAGCCATCCAGCCCTTGAGTTCTGTCTTGATGGCCTTTCTCTGTGCTCTCTAAGCTTATTTAAGTCTGACATCCTGACAATGCTTGACAGATGACAGTCTAGGTTATCATGGTTGTAACCACTTTGCAGGATTAATTGGATAATAACTTCTGAAAAGTAGGAATGAGATCAAACAAACAAAAGTCAGCAAATACAGGAAGATTTTTTTGCAACTCAGGCCTGGTCATTGCTCCTCTGTCCTCCCTCAGCACCTGGAACAGACCCAGTCAACTTTGACCAAGAACTTGGCAGCTCCAGGTCTCCTCTCTGGATGTCCAGAGAGGAAGCATGAAGCCCACAGGTGATCCAGCACAGCCAGAGCATCCACCGGCTTTCCCACAAACCCGTGTGAAAGCTGAGGACGTGGCTTCTCTCCCGCAGGACAGATGTGCTTGGCGCAAAGCTCTTCTTTCGGGAAGCTGGAATGACAGCGGTCTTGATTGCCCAACAATCCTGTGGTTTTTGAGAGCTCAAGATTGAAACGAAAGGTGTGTGTTTCCCCAGCGGTCCACAGGTGTGCTGCACTTAATTCATTAAGGGTTTCTTGCAGATCACTTTGAAACTTTACAGCTGGGCTGTGGCAAGAGGTTACAGGAAGCGGAGCAGCTGCCCTCTGCAGACGTGAGCTTCACAGCTCTGGACTCACTGCTGCAGGAGGTAGGATTGTTGAGAGAACCCTCCATCGTGCCCAGGGTATGTGTCCAGGAGCACAGTCTGCTGCTTCTCCTTCCTGCAACATCTGGATCAGAGAAGAATGTCACCATCATAATCAAACAATTATATGAATAAATGCATGAGGGTCCACATATTCCATGTAGAGAAAACTATTTTAAACACTTAGGTCTGAACCAAGCTTTTTACTTATGAGGACTTGATTGGCAGACAATCTAGAGCGTTTCAGGTTTTCATATTTAACGTCTTGTGAGACTTGAGCCTAAAGAACTGCTCCTGAGAAATAGAGCGATGAGCTCTGATGAGCTCTGGCCTACCCTCACAGGCTGCAGCACAAATCTGTTCTGTAAATAGGAATGTCTTAATGTTTTAAGAAATTCAGAATAAAAATGAAAACACTATTGGGATTTGAAGCATTTCAAATTGTTACTGATGTTCACATTATCATATGAATATGCGTCACATTAATACTTGCAAGATTTAGGCTTAGAAAGTCACTTCACTTCCTGAGCGTTTTTCCTATTTGTAAAGTTAGCAGCACTGTGAAATCCACTTCGGTTCCTTAGAAGGAACATGTGAGAGGATGACTCACAGGCAGCCAGTGACTTCAACAACTCACAGGAAGTTTGACCAGCTCAACTCAAGCAGAGCTCCTTCCAGGGACAGTGGCAGGGGATTAGGCTCTAAGACTTTTCAGTGACCTCTGCCAGGCTCCTCCCCACTAGCTGCAGGTGAGGAGCTCACAGAAAGGGCAAGCTGCTGGAGGTTGTACCCCACTGGTCTGGAAGGGATGTAGTCCTGTGTGCCTACATTTCCCACCCAGATCTGTGTGGTCTAGCCAGGATACAGGGCTGGGTTGGGCAAGTCCTTGGCCAGTGACACCAGAGAGAGCAGAACAGGAGCGAGCAGCAGTCAAAACACAGCCTCAGAGCTTAACATCTTCACAGTGAAATATGTCGTGTATGTGCAAATACTTGGAGGCTGAGAAAGTTTTTTTTTCCTCTTGGCAAAGTCATATTTGTACAGAATATATAGTATTATGTTTTTTTATAAAAAATCCAGTTGCATGGCAGGAGAGATGGCTCAGTGGATAAGGCACTTGCCTGCAAAGCCTAATGATCGGGGTTCTATTCCTCACTACCCACATAAAACCAGTTGCACAAAGTGACGCATGCAACTGGAGTTCATTTGCAATGGCTGGAGGTGCTGGCATGCCCATTCTCTCTCTAATTTCTCTGTTTCTCTCTCTCTGCTTACAAATATATAAAAATTTTTTAAATATAATTTTAAGCATCTATTTGTAGGAAACATCAAGGGTTCTGGTATTTCATGGATTCCATTTGCCTAGAAGTCTGGCCTGTGCCCAAATTGAACACATGCTTAGTACTCACTCTGCAATCTCAGGGCTTGCAACTGCATGCTCCCTGCAGACTCAGATCACAGCAGGTGTCCTTGGAGTCCTCAGAGGGTGCAGCTGAAGTCATATCCCAAGAAAAAGACAAAACAACTCGGCTTCCTTTTCTAGGTGAGAACTATGATATGAAATACAGGAGAAACCTTAGAGGGGGGAAATAAGCACTGAACCTTTTCATCAACTGTCACAGAAACTACTGAGACTATGTCATCATATTTGGGTAACTTACCTAAAAGAACAGGAATTTCAATCACGCTGTGGTTGTGGACAGGGGAACTAAGATATGGTGACTCACAAGCTCAGAGCCTGTGAGTCCAGCCATGGTGTTCTCTACTCGAGCTGATGGACAATGGGCTCACAGCAGATCTGGAAGTGACCATTGTACACACCAGACATAGAGTTACATCTGACCCCACATGGAGAGGGATAGCAGGGATTCCCTTAATGCCAGGAGTTCAATACAAAATTCCTTAGCTCCCTTCTATATACCTGCACTGGGGGCAGACATAATCAGGGCATCGACACTGAGTTCACTTGCCTTGTGGTGGTGGGTGGAGGTTTCGGGGATATGTGATGTGATCCTCCAAGACATAGCAGAAACAGAGGTGAGTGGGGGCTGCCTGAAGACTGGCAGTTCAGTTCCCAGATGCCAGCATACCCCTTAGGTGGGCGCAAGGGATGCTCCTCCCCCATTACAGTCTCTGTCCAAACTCAATGCCCAGGAGCTCTGATTGCCCTCTCCTTCTGTCCCTAGCCTACACACCTCTCCACTGCCAAAGCTCCAATTTCTGTTTTCAGCCTGTTGCTGTCAGCTCCATGTTGCTAGGATGAACATCCAACCAGACACAGGTTATGGGAGCAATGGGTTTATATCAGGCTTACAGATTCAAGGGAAGTTCCATCAATGGCTAAAGAAGCTGGCTCACTTTCATAGATTCAAGCAGAGACATCACCAACACATAAGCACAAACAGCCAAAACTCAAACTGTTCTGCATACACCTTTGGGCTGGAATTCAGATCTGCCCCCAAACACACTTTAGGGCTTCCCCAATGACACTTCCCTGTAGCAGGCATCTGCCAGAAAAGGACTAAAATTGCAAGCTTAATTGTAATAAAACCTGTAATAAAAGTCTATGGGGCCATACTTTTGCACTACCATATTCAAATGACCACATATCCAGGGCAGCTTTCTGGGCCCACTTTTATGGGTAAAGACTGGCTTGCTCTCCAGGAGGACTAGGATGGTCACACATGGGTTCCCTTGGGTTTCTGAAGGCAGCTCTCCTACCCAGATATCTATCCTGAAAAGCCTAAACAGCACTATATTTTAAAAACACGCTCTGCCCCTGATTATCTACCCAGTGTAGAGGTGTAGGGGGGCTTGATCCAGGTAAGGGGAAAAGGCAGGTGTTGCAGTCAGTCCTGGTGAAGAGAATGTGGACTTGTTCTAATGTGCCTTAGCATGGGTGGGCCAACCTCTGGTTCTTGCCACTTCTGTACTTCTGTGACCTGTCCTTATGGTCACTGGACATGAGTGGCAGGCTCCCTGGTTTGTGTCGGTCTTGGAATCATTGAAATCTAGGATTCAAGCTGAGAACTGCCCTGAGTTTCTGCTAAAGGATGGGAAGCTCTGTGAGTCTAGACCACAACCAGGCCCTCCAGGCCTGCTGGCTGAGGAGCAGGCTGGATGGGGGTCCAGAAGCTTTTGCTGGAAGACTTGCAAGTCGGTGTTTGTGCCATTCGGTCCCTGCCACATTTGTCTGGGCCTCAGTGGCCAAGGTATTCTGTGTTTGTGTTTTGGGCTGTGTGTGTATGTGGGACCTGTCCACCCACACAGACTTTCCTGGGTGCCCTCAGGAGCACATCTGAAAAGCCTTAAACCACACTAGCACATTAATTGCCCGCTTGCCATGCAGCTCACAGAGGCTGCTGAGCTCTTCCTGGAACTAATGAGCCCAAAGCCCTGCGCATTTACACGGGCTCTTTGCAGCAGCGGAGATAATTCAGATTCACAGCTTCATGCTCTTTTCCTCAAAAAAGATTCTACAAATCGTGTTAGTTCCACTCCTGAGCCCTCTGGACCGGTTGTGCACAGCAGGCCCGGGAGCAGGAGTTAGATTATTTCCATGCTTTGAGTTCAGTCATGACGACCTCTAGATCATTTTACTAGATTGAATACATATCTTTTGCAGTGATAATTAGTAACTAACAGAATCCATGAAATAAAATTTTATTCCGGCAGGTGAGTAAGATCACTAGCCGAGCTTCGTGGCCACCCTCTGTAGAAACCTAGGTGCAGGCAGGACTCACATTAAACTGAACTCCTTCATACCATAGCCCTACTGTGGATCAATATGGCCAGGGTCCTAATGTCACACTCACTCGGCCATGTCTAGGAGATGTCATGGAGCCCAGCTATACTGAGTTCTCCTCACTGGGTTATCTAGGGTGACATCACACTGCCTCCCCCACTGGATAATGCCGAGTATGAGAGAGTGGTCCTGCTCCTGAATCCATGGATAACACAAGTCCAGACAAAATGAGCCTCCTCAGAACCATGGCCTCACTGAGCCCTGCTCTAGTCGGTGTGTGTGCATTCATGTGTGGACGTGTGCAGATGTGCGTACACATTACATATTTGTGCAGCTATGTCTGAACAGGTCAATCCTCCTCATTCTAGTCTGGTGTGAGTGAGTGCATCACAGGTGCCCTTGTGTGCACGTTATACATGATGTGAGAGTGTATGTGAATACACGTGGGTGTGTACATGTGTGTGCATATCTGTATGTGTGGGTATGCACGTGTGTATACGTAAAATTTTCTGTGTATATGTTTTAGAGGCACAACTTTCAGATACCTATGTCTGAGTTACGATGGAATCATAACACATTAACATACAAAGCAGCCAGCACCAAAAACTAACTTTAAAATTTCTTCATAAACTCAGGAAATTTGAGCTAACTGCCATGCCAAGATTCTTTTTTGGGGGGGAGGGGAGGGACTCAGCCTGGCTGTCACAGTGAAGTCTGGTTCTGCAGTAGGTTTTCATGCCTTGGAGTAGAAAGTGCTGAGAGGTCAAGGACATTGGCTGTACAATGACCCAGTGCATTTCTGTTTGACCACCTTTCTTGTCCAGTGAAACTGCTCAGCTACACTTGGGATTCCGCATGATTCTTAGAACAGAAGAACCATGTCCAGAACACCCTTGGGGCAGCAATTAGATCCACGTGCATCACTTCCTCCTCTACAATGGAGCACTGTTATTTCCACCAGACGTGTGCCTCGCAACCTGATGTGTTTCCTAACCACTGCCACATTCTCTGGGCCAAATCCGAAAAGACTCACTTTTCATGTGTGGCCCCTTCGTGCGTGGCATCGACCAGCCTGGACACCTCTGGCTTCTTGCTCTTAGCTTGTCAGTTGATCCTTTAGAGGAAAACTCAGTGTGTGAGATTCCCAGTGCTGCACAATTTTTGGTCCATAGAACCATGGCTCCTGGCTCGACGCCATTCTCCACTTCTTCCCCTATTGTCTCTGCAGAAGTTTGCTGCTGGTACCCCCATGGCCCCGTCTCCATACCCTCCCTGGCTCCATTGAGTCTTTACTGCTTGGTTCTAACTGGCTATTTCTGTGGCCTCTCGTCCACACACTTCCAGAACTGACATGGAGGCTCAGATACTAGACAGCTGGTTTCCTCAGGTCAGTGTCAAGAGCAGGGCATGATGCAGGTTTGCTCAGGGTCTATCTCACCTGAGCTCATGAATTCAGAAAATTGTAACTTGAGCATTTCTCTCTCTTTTTTTTCCTCAAGGAGTAGAATTGTCAGAGAGAAATGGCAGGTTTCCTCAAAGACATAGGCCTTAAATATCTCATGCTCTATTAAGAACAAAGGTGGATTTTTCTAATGTGAAAAAGCGGCCATCTGGTCAAGCACACCTAAGCGCATGTCCACCAGGCACTCCCAGCAGCACACACCTCAGCACTGTGTCTGCCCATCTCCATCTAGGCTCTGTCCACCTGGCACTAACAGTCAAGAAGTCCACTACCCTCTGTACCCTGGGAAGGTCTCTCTGCCAAGGCCTTTTCCTCTCTGGACTTAGCTGAGACTCAAGGCCAGACTCTGTATCTTCCATCCTCTGCTTTAAGGACAGAGTACTGTGGACAGCACTGCACACTGACTCGAAGCCCTCACCCAGCTCTCACCCTCTCGGTCTGCAAACAAGCAAGAAAACCCGCAGGTTCTTCCAGAGGCAGAAAGGGTTTATTTTTCTTCTCTGCCATGGTGTTGGACAGCATGGACCACAGGTGAGGACTTTTGTTGAGAACAGCATTGTCCCCAGAGCACCTAGGCTCCTTCACCTGATCCTCCCTTTCTGAGGTTATATGCTAATGCTGTGTCTCTAATGAGACCACCCCCCATGAATGCCAGGGCAGGCAGGATAAGCGCGCTGCCATCCAGCACATTTCCCATTCTCCAAACCTTTCCTCCTCCCACCGAGCTGTGAGGTGCTATGCAAACACTGAGCGGCAGGGGGCGCCAGAAGCTTTCTTCTGACTTGGCTTTTTTTTTTTTTTTTTTTTTTTTTTTTTTTTTTTTTTTTTTTTTTTTTTTTTTTTTTTTTTTTTTTTTTTTTTTTTTTTTTTTTTTTTTTTTTTTTTTTTTTTTTTTTTTTTTTTTTTTTTTAATGATTTGCAGGTTCTTGGACAGATCACTGATGCCTCTAAGAACAACCACACCAGCACTGACTTTCTGGAGCATTCTGGACTGATTTTGTTTGTCAGCATTGTTGAGGTTTGATTGCCCTCTAGGAGTAGATGGGGCAGTTGTGGAATCTCATGGAAACTTCAGGACCCAATAGCTGGAAGTTACCCTGGGGTCCACAGAGCCACACTTTTCATCTTGTCCATGAGTGAGAAGCCTTTCTCTGCATTCTGTGCAGCAGGGAACAGGCTCCTCCCTTCCCGTTCCTCCTGCATCCTGCATCGGGCTTGCTGCTGAGAGTTTCTGGGTGCTCTTTGTTGGGACAAGTCTTCCCAGGCATTTGCCCACTTGGCCTCAAATGAGTCGTGTCCACCTGTGCCTCTCATTCATCTGCCACTCATTTGGTGTCTCCATCGGCCCTCATCAACAGAAGATAGAGTGAGGCTGTGAGGATGAGGTAGAGGCAGGATGGAGCCTCTGAGCCAAGCAGCCCACCGGCGAGAGAAAGGGAAGAAGGTCGCTGAGGATGGAAGAGGCAGGTCCAGCATGGCCAGCACTTCTGGGAGACTCAGGACCAAGGGAGATGGAGGTGAAGAAGGTGCCAGAGAATGAGGCTAGCATCTGTGAAGGGCCATGCTCACCTGAACTCCTTGCCCACCCTGATTTCCCCACAGGTCATAGCTTTCTGAGATAATGTAAGAGACCAGAAGCCATAGAAACCAGACAGGAAGATATCTGTGACCACGCAGACCTGAGCAGAGACAGCAGGAGATAGCCAATGAGAACGTTCCACAGCCAGCATCACAGCCTGGGCCTTAGCTCTGCCCACAGCTGTGGCCCTGCCACACTGCTCCTCCAACCATGAGCACTTCAATTTTCTTGTGTTCCTGGCTTAAGGCCATTCTCCACTTTTCCCCCTATTGTCTCTGCAGATGTTTGCTGCTGGAACCCCCATGGCACCGTCTCCATACCCTCCCTGGCTCCATTGAAACGCTAGTCTTTACTGCTTGGTTCTAACTGGCTATTTCTGTGGCCTCTCGTCCACACACTGCCCTTTTATCCCCAGCCTTCAGTTGATGTGTCTCCACACAGACTAAAGCAGGTATGTTTTCATGTCTATGACAAAATACCTGACAAGAAGCAGTTTATGGAAGGAAAAGGCTTTATTTTCAGCTTATAGTTTTGCTGGAAAGCCCATGGTGATAGCTGGGCAGGAGTAGAAAACTCCATGAAGGCAACTCAGCAGTGTGTTGTAAACACATCTTTTCCATCACAGCAGGACTTCAGACACGCCACATTTAAGCAGGGAGTTCTCAATGAGTGCCAGTGAGAAGCCCCAGAAGCTGGAGCACCCGGTGGGATGTGATGTCGACTCTATCACACACAATCCAACTGCATTAGAGAAGGGGGGTGGATTGGTTCCTCCTTCTTTCTGGTCTCAGTGAATTTCTACCACTGGCTGGCTGACTTGGCAGGCTTTCTGGGACCTGTGCTGTACTGAATGCATCATGGACCAATCAGCACCTTCACCTTCATTTAAGTTGACTATTCATAGACTCTGGATGGGTGGGCTTCCCTCATTCAATAAAAGTCCAGCTCCCACTGCAGCTGGTGAATTTTCCAGCTCTGGAATCCTCCTGGAGGAGTCTGTTCTCCCTGCTTTCTTTACCTCTTACTTTCAAACAAACTTTATTTTTTTAAACAAAGAGAGAGAGAGAGAGAGAGAGAGAGAGAGAGAGAGAGAGAGAGAGAGAGAGAGAGAGAAGGGAATTAGACTAGTATGTACTGAATAAATCAGTGTGAAAAGGCAAGATTTTAGAGTCAGACATTTGGTAAGAAAATAAATAAATGGGATTCTAGAATAAAGAAATAAGGGATAAATAAAATAATAAATAAAATAAATCCAGTTGCTTCTTTTTTTTTTTGCTTTGTATTTCCTTCCCTGTCTGTCTGTCTGCCTCTCTATCTCTTTCTCTACGTCTCTCCTCTCATCATTTAAAATAGTTTTGTCAGCTCATACTCAAAGGTAACGACAGTCAGTGAGTCTGGAGCATAGTGCTGTGAATCGTGTGATGAAAACAGAATTCTTAGCTCGGAGTCACTGTTGAACTTTGTGGCATTCGAGGTACAGAATGCAGCAGTGTGAAAATGATATAAACACATAATATCCATGAACCCATGACTACATGCAGACAGTCACAGTCTCCATCATTGACCCCTCCAGGCTTAGCACTGAGGGTGGATTCTCCCAGTCATCCTCAGCCACTGGGTACACACATATCAGGCCTGAGGTGCCCACAGAGTAGGGACCATGGCATTTATACCCCCCATTCTGCAGTGCTTTAAAGATAGCAGGTACTTGGGCTGGAGAGATGGCTCAGCGGTTAAGGCACTTGCCTCCAGTGCCTAAGGCCCCGGGTTCAATTCCCCAGGACCCACATAAACCAGACCCACAAGGTGGTGGCCCTGGTTCTCTCTCTCTCTCTCTCTCTCTCTCTCTCTCTCTCTCTCTCTCTCTCTCTCTGTATCTGTCTGCTTGAAATTGAATAAATAAAATATCTTTTAAAAAAGATAGCAGGTACTTGATGAGGGTCTATGTATGTGATATGTGCAGCCAGGTTCTCCTGCTGCTCTCTGTCTCTCTCTGTCTTTTTATCTCTTAAATTACAAGACGAAGTGAAGAAATTCTGGAGATTCCATTTTCCTGCAATTCAACAAAGCCCATCAAATTCCCTATTTGCCACAAGATAACCTTTAGCATCTCAAAACACTGGTGTTTCTTTGAGGAAAACATCCCAAGGGTCCTGCCAGCCCTACCCAGCCTGAGTCTGCAGGTGCCCAGCTTTGAAGCAGAGGGCTGGTCTAGGTACGAGGAAGGGCTCCCTGTGGGTTCTGCAGCCCAGCTCTGCCCTGGACTCCTGGGAGTTTCTTGTCCCACCATGGGGTGTGAAGAGTATGGGTTCCTCCATGCGGTGTTCTGAATTTCCAGGAGCTCACTGTATGAGCAGCTTGTGCATTGGAACTCCTTACTTACACTTTTAGCGCTCTCTCTCTCTCTCTCTCTCTCTCTCTCTCTCTCTCTCTCTCTCTCTCTCTCTCTCTCCCTCTCTCTCAATTTCTTTCCCCACCATTCTGTGGGATTTTCCTGCTTGTTGTCCAGTGTTGGGTTTAGTATCAGTGCCAAGCAGCACAGAGCATGACCCTTTAGGTTAAATGATATTTTTGTTACTTTGTATGAAGTAATTTTATTGCGTTTTGTTTGATATTTACAATGCTTTGTGAATTATAGTCTTAAGAATAAGAGCTACTTGTTTTGTATGAACTTCAGCATGTGTTAATAATAAGTACTCAGCTTTTGTTATAATTATAACAATAACTTTTTC
>PVHP010012706.1:0-42449 GCA_004024765.1 Zapus hudsonius
TTGTGTCTGTAGCAAGAAGGTATCTGCGACACTGCAATATAAATGTCCTTAGGGTAAAGACCAGGTCTAAGTTATTCATTTTGAAATCCACCATCTAACAACTATACTTGGCTTATGGATGAAGTTCAATAAATAAGCTTGAATGAACACAAGCAACATATGCATGTGTACCTCTTCTCATCATCAGTAAGACACATAATAAATGACATTTCCTTCACTAGCTACTCCACCACGCCCTGGCCAAGTGTGAGGCGTGGGTCTCCTCACACCATCACTTATAGACACCTTCTCAGTCTCCTGCTGGGAACAGCAGAGGAAGAACCTCTGGGTACAATGAGAGCTCTGAGTTTTTGCTTAGAGCTTCTTTGGACTCATCTGGACAGCTTATAAAATGTTCTCACCTTTCAATTCTTGATGCTGAAAGTAGAGCATGAGCTCAGAACACCAATTATGTGTCACTTTCTCACCCCATTTCTTGGAGAAAATTTAGGGAGCTAACTCCAAGCATATCAAAATAATAAAGTGCCCAGCATTCGAGAAAATTATAGATTAGCTGCAGCAATTGTTCAGCTTTTAAAAAGAATTTTCCAAATAAAAAATTGAAATTTTAGTGCATTTTATTCAATGTCCTACGGCTTGAAAAATACATCATAATAGAATTTAAATAGTTTTACTGCATTCTACCCTCACGTGTTCTAATTTTACTAATGTTTTTTGAGTGACTATTAAATAGGACAAATTATCACCTTGAAAGATGAAGACAGAAAAGTAATAAAATACAGATTTTTTTTTTAAATTGTCATTCAGACCCAAGATACTAGATGATGTCCAAGAAAATAGTTCCCCAGGAAGGAGGAGTTCTCTCTGGTTATTATCACATCAATGCTGCTGTTATTTCACAGCCTGGCTGTGTTCACAGGACTGATCTGGAGTAAAGCTATGAGGTCTCCTGACCTCCAAGTCTTCTGGAAGCTTTTAAAGGAAAGTGTACAAGACACGGGGTCAGGGAAGCTATTCCCAGCCTTAGCTCTGCCACTTGCTGAATGCATGGCCTTAAAAAGCAGTGTCAGAAAACAACCACACAAACCCAAAATGTTCTGCAAAACAACTGGCCTGGACTCTTCAAGAAATTTCAATGTCATGAAAGTCAATGAAAGGCCAAACAACTATTCTTGAGCAAAGCTAACTAAAGGAACTCGACAATGAAACACAATACGATCTTGGCTTGGGGAGTGGGGTACAAAGGACATTATTAAGTCAAAAATTGTCATTCTTATGTTTATTTGTATGTTCTTACCTTTCAGATTATCTCTACCCATACAAACTCCATGGTGGGGAGGGTTTTTTTGTTTGTTTTTTGTTTTTTCGAGGTAGGATCTTGTTCTAGCCCAGGCTAACTTGGAAATAACTATATAGTCTCAGGGTGGCCTCAAACTCTCAAGGATCCTCCTGCCTCTGCCTCCAAGTACTGGGAATAAAGGCGTGTGCCACCACACCTAACTGGGGATATTTTGTAATTGATGTGTTTGTGTATTGCTAACATTTATGAGATGTTCCAGGGCATTTTGGAGTAAGGAAGAAAGGAAGGAGGGAAGGAAGAAAAGACATTGGGACCAGTCCTGTCAATTTAGTCCTTTTCCACAAAGTATTTTTATTTCCCAATTCAGGTCTAGGCACTAAGCCAGCCACCTTATTTAGCTCTACGTAAATAAATAAAATGGATGCCATCAGGCCCATTTTACAGGTTAATAAACTAAACATCTCACCCAGGTCCTTACTTTCTGGTGAAGGTTATAGCAAGTTTATAGCAAGGAAGATATGAACCAAGTGTGGACTCCAAAGTCTTTGCTTTATCAGTGCAGGATGCAGCTTCAGAAAGAAGGAATATTCAGTCTTCTCTGCTAAGCCAGCGCTGCTCATTGGCATCCTGAAATCATGGAGCAGGGGCTTGACAGGGCTTGGCTTTCTCCTGCTGCTTCTCTCTGATACAGGCCTTCATTTGACGTGGCTGATGGGAAGGCTTTTAACCTGGTGAGTCAGCGCCTGATCCTTGTCCACCTCCGTCGCTGGGGCAACGCACAGAAGTCACAGGGACACCCCAGGTCTTTAAGGCACCTTGTTTGTTGCCCCCAAGTCTCACTTTGGCAATTTTCACAACATTAACTTGTCCTTTGGACGGGAGATGAAAAACGTTTCCTAATTGTTCAGGGCGTGACTTGCATCAGTAGCAACGGGATCTGGATCTGTGCCCTTGCTTCATAACCGTGAAAAGAAAGCTCTGGAACTTTCTAAAGAAGTCCTTGTCAAGTAGCTACTGTTGGGTGCAGGCACTGCTTTCACGATGTTTGCTGTCCAGGGGGAGAAAAAGACCAGCAAATAATGAGTGTCCCCAGCAGGGAAGCACAGGGGACCACAGGAAAGGGGAAGTCAGAGAGAAGGACACCTGAGATTTACTTATTAACCAAGTGGGTTGTCATTGTCCTTATCAGAAGGAACTTCCTACTGAATGACCTGATGGAGACAGCGAGACATGTTGGAAGAACTTAACGTCATGCACCTAGAACCCAAGATGCTCTGGCAGAAAGATGTGCTGTAAAGTGAGGCAACCCTTGGAGATTTGGCCTATGTCCTCCCAGCAATGGGAAGTCAATGGTAACTTGCTAACAGGCAGCTCTTCAGGCTTATTGAGAGGATGGCAAGACAATGAAGGTGGATTCGCAGTGAGGCTGCTTCAGCCAGAGTGGAGCCAGCAAACAGCAACTCCACCAATTGCCTTTGTGAAAACAGCTAATTGTAAGGAACTTGTGACACGTTGAGAAATCAAAAAGACTGATAAAGAAGTCACTGGAGTTTCAGAAACTCAGTAGCTTCAGCAAAAATCCACGACTTCAAGGACTGGGGAAAACAGAAGAGGTTTGAAGTACTGAAATTTATAAGCTTTAGGGAAAGCTAGGGAGAAATGGAGCCCGAGCCTCTGAGAAGAGGATACAGCCTGGCTGATGTCAGATCATTTTGAGTTTAGATGATCAAGATGAACTGAACTTAGATGTCCCAGAAGCTGAGTGCCAGGCACTAACATGGGGAGAGACAGCATCTTGTGACAAGAGAAACCGGAGCTGCCTCGGAGGTGAAGAGTCATTGCTGGGTCACTTGCAAAGAAGGAAGGAGAAAGGCTCTTCCTCTTCCAGCTTCACATCTCCCAGAAGATCCGTTACTGCCTCATTGCTGGGACAACGAGAGACAGACAGACAGACACAGAGAACCAAGCAGGTCTGGACTATAAAACCCCCTGGCCTGCCACCAGGGACACACTTCCTCCAGCAAGTCTCTCCCTCCTAAAGGTTCCTCAACCTTTCAAGGCAGCACCAACAGCTGGAGATTAGATGTTCAAACACATGTGTCTATGGGGGACAGACATGTCATCCCAAACCACCCTCCGCCACGGACAGACCCGCCACCCAGCTAATGAAAAATGTGGTCTGCTGGGTCTGAGCCCTGAGGGTAGAAAGGGTGAGTAACCAAGGGGTTGGAGTTGAGAAGCAGTAGCTTAGTAACCATTACATCAAAAGTCTGCAGGCCTCTGTCTCCAAAGACACCTCCTTAAGAGCTCTACAAGTGTAAATAAACTGGAATGCAGTGGATTTGCAATCTCCAGGGAAAATAGAGCAGGAGAACCCCAACAGGGTGAAATACGGAGGAGGTACCTGAACATTCAGAAGATCGTGTTAGCCCTACTGTTGTGAAATCTCATTTTGGCATCTCCTGGGGCCCCCATCATTGTGTTCTGTCAAGTGAGTTCAGTTGGAACACTGCACTGTGTAGAAAACAGAGTTTATTACAGAATAAATGAGGTGCGCTTGGGGGTGTACTTGGGGGGACAGTGATGATGGTGGAATCGCCGAGGAAAAAACTTTCAGGGCCGGGCGTGGCGTGGGTGTGGATAGCAGCCAGAGACCACTGTGTCCCTCTCCATGCTGAGGCAGGCTTTTATTTTGAAGTCTCCAGAGCAGACAAATTTCCTTAGGGGCCTTTTCCTGCCCAGATGATTGACAGACCCATTTGGATTAACTCTGGTTGGAGGAAGAATCCCATGTCTTTGTTCTATACCAGAAAGCCATGTCTCCACCCAGACCAGAGATGCAACTCGGATTCCATTCTAATCATGTAACAGAGTAGGCTTTAAAAAAATTAAAGAAAAAAATTAATCTATGAAACAGCCATGTCTACCAGGAGATAATAACCTTCCCCTAATGGCCCTGTTATTTCTACCTTCAAATTTTAGAAGAGATCATTGGAATGCTTCCCTCTTCCTTAAAAGTAAGTCACTAGGGACCCAGAAGGTGAAGTGCAAGGCTCAGAAGGAGGCATCTTTCCTAATAGCCTTTTAACTAGCTGATTTCTAACTAGCCACATAACACTACCTCTTGCCCACTGGAAGACCACAGCCTACCTGGGGGCAGCCTGAGACCACGATTAACTATTTTATCCCTCGGTCCTTATCTCCACTTCTATTCCCACTGTGGTCCCCATCACAAAATGTCCGTCCTTCCCAAACAATGACTGTGGTGAATGTGCGTTTCTGTAATGGAGGGCCACTTCACTTCCAGTGTCCTGTGGATCCTCTTCTCTTGGTCTTCATACTTGGTACAGTTCCAATTCACCTTCCCAATACAGTATATGACACAGATCCAAGCCAAAGGGCCACGATAATTGCCGTAGAGCGTTCAGGTGACCCAGACAGACACAAGAGATTAGGAAAGAAAAATTATTCTCCCTTCCCTTCTGAAACCTAAAGTGGCATTAAAGAGTGTGGGGACTTCTGTAACTACTTCAGAACCATCAGACGTGAGCCTGTCTCTGTGGGTTTCGACAGCAGGGTGGAGAACACTGAATGCACATCAGTTGAGCTCCGAGTTGGGCTTGAAGCTTAAGCTGCTGCCAGGACTTCTCAGGGAGCCGACTACAAATAATCCTTTTCATTTAAGTCACCGGAAGTGAGCTGTTCTCATGCAATTCAAATAGGTGCTGATACGGACACAGAACCTTGTACCTGTCTCTCCACTCTCCCCCGTTTGCAAAAAAGTTCTTTTCTTTTATTCCTCTTGGATCACAGTGCCAGAGGGAAGTGACTTCACCCAGTAGGAAATGGCACTGCTGGACCAATGAAAACCATACAACCTCACTAGTAAAGAGAGAAACGTAAATTATAGGGAAAGTGATCTCACCTGATTAAAATGTCCTAAAAGGTTTATAACTTGAAATAATCAACTTTAACAAAGCTATGATGAAATGAGTGTTTATATTATATGTGAGTGCAAACTGGCCCGACTATTTTGGAAATGTAGACTGCAGTATATGCTTAAAACTGTCCATAACCACTGGCTCTGGTAACCTACTCATGGTCATTTATCTTCAGAAATAATTGCATAAACCTCTATCATTGGTGACCCTTTAACTTTTCCGTGTCCTATTTCAAGAGTAGGAACCAAGGCTGGGGATGGGTGGCTCAGGAGGTAAGAGCTCTTATGGCACAAGCCTGAGGACCTGAGTTCAATGTCCAGAACCAATGTCAAAAGGGAGGCACGTAGTGTCTGCCAGTATTCAGGTGGACAGAGACGGAAGGATTGCTGGGGCTCCCGGGTCAGTCAGTCGGTCTACCTGAGAAACAGAGAGTTCCAGAGTTAGTGAGGGACTGTCTCGGGGAAATGTGGCAGAAGACTGACAGAGGATATCTGATGTCTTCCTCTGGCCTCTGCACGTGTGTGCACAGGGACATGTGTCTGCACACGCTTCTATTCAACACCCCCACACAAAGACTTGTTACCAAAACTGAACAGAGTTCAACATGTCAGAGAAAGTCCTGTTCTTACCTGTTTAAACGCCATGAATAATGTATGTATACCAACTAAGCTTGAGCTGACTTTTCCTTTTGGAGCTATGGACCCTGACTGGATGCCTGGTGAGTCCTTCGTGTGTCTGTAGCCTCTCCAAAGCTGGGAGCTCCTTTGAGGTAGTGCCTATCTACTGGGAACTGGAAGTTGTGCAAAGTAACTAACACAGAATAAACATCTCTCTGAGAACCTCTGCACTTAAAAGAATGGGAAATAAAGATAAGACGCACCTTAAACAAATCAGTCCTAACAAGAGAATCTCAGGCAGCTTCAGGAATTCTCCGTAAACCCAGCTTTTCCCAGAGTCCTAAATCGTAACGCAAAGGTAGACAGAAGTTGTCCTGGCCTCCGTTGCCAGCCCCATGACCATTTCTGTTTCTCACTACCTCAGCTCCTCTGTCTTCAGTGGGATTCCGTGACTGAAAGTCCTGAAATACGCCATGCTGCTTCACAGCCCCTGAGTCTTCCAACATTTTCTTCCCTCATAGTTAACACGACCTGATGAAGGCATCCTGTACACTCTTCCTCCCTGACCACCACAGACTGGCATCTGCCCTTCTGGTGCTTGGTGATGATAGTCTATGATGAGCTCCAGTCACTGACTTGACTTGTCCATGGCGCCACGAAGTCCTTCAGGTTCTTTCAGTTCAGACTAGGCTCAATAAATGCTCATAGAATTGATTGATGAATAGATTTTAAACTAATTGTGCTAGCATGTTTATGAGGGCTGTAATTGAGGCAAAAAATGATTCTGTCTATTTTCATCTCAAGCTTGTGTGTACCTGTATTCACAGACACACACATCAGCGCACACACCTGCGCACACCTACCTCTCGGGCCTCAGGTGTAAACATAATGTGATTTCTAAATATCTACAGAGGAAATACTGACCAACTGGAGACCTTTTCCCAAAATAGGGCCATGCATCCATCAAGAGAATTGGGCTGACACTTTAAGAGGTAAAAATGCTCAGTGTTTTCACCCGGAGGGTGACATTTTGTCTAATGATGTTAATTTTCTACCGTAAACACTTTATACTACAAAAAAATCCAAGTAAATGCCTGTCAGGTTGACAATTACAAATGGCAAAGTGAAGATAGATTAATTCCTGCAACAGTGAACTTGAATTATTCCAAAAGGCAGATATTTTAAAAACCAATTTGACATAGATTAATTAGCTCTGTGTCTTCATAAAGAAAGATCTTTGCTTGGCTTTAAATGCACTCCAGTTTGTCTGCAATGTGAAGTATGCTGATTTGCTTCACCTGTTCAGTTTTGTCTGAATTTGAACTCTGAACACCCCATCATTATTGACAGCTCTTCCATAGTCCTTGCCTCAGTTGAGGAACAATTTCACTTGTGAAACTGGTTGGCAACCAGGTTTGAACAATAAGAGAAGTGGAAATAGAGAGACCTCATTTAAAGAAATTCATGAAGCATAACTTTGAAAAAGTGTCAAATTCTTTAAAATTGTCCCTCTAGCATGCTATGAGGTACACTGATGTCCTAAACCTTATCTACCAGTTTGAGAATGTTAACCTAAGGAAGACAACATATGTACGTGGAAGGTTTGTGTTTATGAAAAAACAACTCTTAACAATTCTTTGTAAATAGAAGAATTAGAAGATGCATGTGTCAAAATACTACACCGTCTTCACAAATGATGTTGGAGAGGGAAATATCCTTGACCTGCAAAGCAAGTTACCACTGCTGTTTGAAAGAAGCAAAGACAGTACTATGAGCATGGATTCTGCCTTGTCCACTCCTAAGCTGTATGACTGCAGGTAAGTTCGTTGATCTCGAAGTATCTCAGGTCCTCATCTGCAAATGAGGATAAATAATACAACCAGGAACACAGCATCATGAGAACTAATGTCTAAAGCAGCACATGAAATCAAACATCTAATGAACGTGAAAGGTGCAACATAAACTAGCTCTCATTGACATTTACAGCATGCTTCTGTTTTAAATGCAATGTACAAATACATTCAATATTAAAAATATGGATCATCTTAATAAGATTAAGGATAATTTTAGGGATTTTTGTTACCTTTTTAGAATAAACATGTAGCATTTTGTAATTTTTAGATGTTTGTAATTTTCAATGGAACTCATAATTTTTGCTTATAAAATAGTAATAAAACACCATTATAAACATGGTAATAAATTGCAGTATCATATATGGTAGCAGATTTTTATTTGAAATTAAAGAAAACTCCCATGTATGGTATAAAGTGAGATATGACTGTAGTTTTGTTGTTTTGACTTTTTAAAAACTTTTTAGGACAACCTGTATACATATGGACGTGATCACAATGCCCTCCCGCCACTCTCCCAGCCCTGTTTCCCCTGAATCCCTTCTTTCCCACCAGTCTCTCTTCTATTTTGATGTATTTTTCTTCTATGATGCAGGTCTTTGTAGGTAGCCTCAGCCACCGTGAGGGCATGAACACCACGGCCACTTTGTGTCTGGAAGACAGCATCACAAAGCATTCTTTCTCTTCCTTTGGTTCTTATTCTTTCTGACACCTCTTCTGCAGTGATTCCTAAGCCTTAAAGAGTGTGATAGAGATATGGAAATTTGAAAAAATGCATTTAAATAAATGATATGTCATATTCAAAGGCAATAATTAGGTCTGCAGAAATTGAAGCAGAGTTTAAGGATTGGGTAAGGGAACAAAGGGGGAGGAAAAAGTTGGCTACAATTTATAAAGGAGTGGTCACACCCTCAGTGAGTGGGAGGACTGAGAAATACAAAGGCAAACGTCCTTACTCCATAAGAAGTCACTGAGCACTTGGCGTGGGCCAGGGCCTGGGCTGGCCGCTCAGGACACAGAGTCCCAGAGAGTTATGACTCCAGTCCCACTTAGCAAAGTATATGAGCTATACAATTCAAAACTGTGCTGAATGGGCTGCAGGAAACAAGCAGCTGCAAGAGGGAACCTGCCCTGTGGTGAGGGGCCTCTGAGAAGGTGACCTAGAAGTGGAGCCTTAAAGAATGAGATTCAGTCAGGGGATGAGTCAGAAGAGCTGAGCTCATTGATGAGAACTCCAGGATTTTCCAATACAAGATTCATATGATTAACTTCAAAACAGGAATATCAAGTATATACTAGAAAAAAACATATTTCTGCCACTTTTGACGGAAAAGAGAAAACCCAAAACATGAAAAATAAGTCTGAGTATACAAAACACAGAGTACTTTCCAAACCGTTAAAGGGCAAAATTATATATATAAGTAAGCAAATGTCTGATGTGGCATGTATGCATGTGTATTTACAATACATACCACAAACATATTTATCAGAAATTTATGCGAATGGTATAATTTACAGACATGGCAACTATGGATAGATGTAGTTATCAAATGTGTAGAGATCTACAGATGGAGGTAGAGATGGAGAAAGGTTAAGCTATCCCAAGTATTAGTCAAGCCTCCCCCATTTCATCTCACAACAATCCTCGGAGGTCAGCATATTCACAGGTGAGAAAACTCAGGGTAAGAAATTTCCTCCAGGGGGAATTTCTCAGCTTCCAAATGGTAGTCAGGATTTGAACCTCTATCTAACTTCAAAGCCGACGTGTGTAACCAGTGGCCAGCAAGCTAACCTTTCACAAAGCCATCCTTTCTATTGCTTGTTTTTATGTAATGCTTTATTGGAACAAACCATGAGAATTCCATGCACAATGCATAGGCCACTTCTATGCTAGCCCAAGATGGCTGAGTAGTTGCAGCAGAGACCACACAGACTGCAAAATCTAAAACATCTACTATCTGGCTCTTCACAGAAACTTCTCGACCTCTCCTCTTTTCTGTTATTTCATATCAAAAAGTAATTTGAGGACTTGGGGAAGTGGTCATAAATGCAGTCTATTCAGATAAGAAATGTCTCTTGGATGCAGTGCTATTGGCTTAGACAGTTTAACCTCACAGTGAGCTGGGAAATGTAGACTGTGCCTTTAAGGTTTTGTGCATTTGATGCTTGAGCAGAATTACAAGAAGACATTTCATGACATTTGAAGCTGTTTTGGTTTCAGCTGCCTGTTATCTGACACTCCAAAATAAAATCACTAAAAATTTGCAGCCTTTAAACACATATATGAGATCTGTGGTTCTCCCAATACCTCTCAAATACAGAAAGAAAAATTCATTTTTGAGATTCTGTGGTTTGCAAGGCAATGAAAAAATATAGAGAGATTCAAATCTTTTGATATGACGATTAGCTAAAAATAGTGCCCAGGCCTCCTCGCAAGCTTCATCATATACACTTCTAGGACAAGTGCAGACAGCATTTAGGTTTCAGTACTAATACATAAAACCTCATTATTCATTCATTCAACACATTTTTACTGAGGATGCCAGGCACTGTTGCTGCCTACAAAATAGTTTATTGTCAAGTGTCCATGGCCTTACCAGTGTCAGATGCTCCTTATCAATAATGTTTTCACTTTTAAGTGAGATATAAAAATGAGTATGCCCTCTTATCTTGAAGCGCATAGTCTACAGGAAAAGATAAAAACCAAAATAGGCATACAAATAATGAAAATGTTCGTATCATGAAAACTACCTTCATCTGCTTGAGCTACTATAACAAACTGCCATAATCCAGGCAGTTTATAACCAAAGCAACCTATTATCTCACAGCTCTGGATGCTGGCAGTCCAAGACCAAGGCACTGATAGATGTGCTTCCTGGCTCAGAGCAGGAGGCTTCTCACTGTGCTCTCCTCGTGAAAGGGCAAAATTCAGGTCCTTCAGGGAGGGCTCTAAATCCATCCCTGAGGACTTTCTTTTAGCCTAGCTTTGTGTCGTAGTCTTCTCACACACCGCTGGGATGAATCTCCAAACCAGGCACAGTTGATGGGAGGAAACAATTTATTGAAACTACAGATCCATGGGAAGTTCCATAACAGTGAGAGAGGCTGGCCCCCTTTCACAGGTCCAGAGAGAAAAACACCCACAGCAGCAAGCAGGCAGGGGGCTAAGGAGAGAATTTCTTTCTCTTTATACAGCTTTAGGGTGTGGTCTTATAACCCTATTCCAGACTTAATGGCTTCCTGAGCCTCTGGCATTTCCCTCCTGCGTGGCCCACACAGGAAAGGATGTTTACTTCTAGCTCCCCTGAGCTTCCTTCCATTCTGCCCCCCTACTGAGAGGCTGCTTTCCTATGAAGATCCTGGGAGAAACTTCTGCTCATGGTCTGATTACAATTTCACCCGTGTGACCCTGGGCTACTCAAGAAAAAGCCAATCTCAGAGCCACATTTTACTTTTCGATTTCTAAATTCATGAAACAAATTTCAAAAGCTGTCATTTGAACTGACCAGCATCCCACTCACCAGCACTACTCGTCATTTTGCCAGCTTCTCTGCTGAAAGGAAAACAGAACCATTGGTTCTTTGGACTCTTAGAGATGCCAGAAGCAGATCCTCCAGGTCAGCAATGTAACTGCTCTTCTGGTTTGCTGGTTGCAACGAGAGGCCGCTTCCCAGGGATGCAAGACGAGGTTCGGGAGGTACACAGAAGTTCTGCAAACCCCAAAACCTTCCAAGTGGAAATCCACTTGACTTGGTGAGCAAATGCGGACATGCAGAGATGCAGAACCATTTCTATTTGTGGCCTTTTAGTTGACACTGGACAGGAGAAGAAAGACGGGAACTTCGGGCCTGGCCAGCATTGTCTCTGTCACAGCGGCCCCCTCACTTTCCCTCCCCAGACACCAACCTGGAGTGATGATGGGACGGGCAGATCTAGAGTCAGGTCCGCTGTGAGAGTGTAGGCTACTTAATTATATACCTGTGCTTACATTTATAAAAACTACATCTCTAAACCCTACTTACTTTTCCAAATCGTCAGTCATCCCCATTCTTATCCAAAAATGAGGATAGGCTGCTGTTTATTTATAAGCAGGGCAACGGCAAGTCAGTAAATTTTAAATATATTTGACTTTCAATAAATAGCCACTACTTCAAGTTTTCCAGTGACACCCCCATAGCTGCAAAATCTCTATAACAACAAAAGGGTTATTAACTGGTACAGCTGGGACCTCTTGGACCACACAGCTGGGATCCTTTCGGGGTTGTCTTGGTTGCCCAAGACAGTCAGAGTGCTCCACACCGCTGCTTCCCCTCTGGCTCTCACTCCAGTGCTCTCCGGCCCCCAGCTAAGCAAGCCCTCCACATCCCGGGACCTGGACCATTAAGGCTGGGAGTGCCTGTCAGCATCCCCTGGACTGTTTCTCACTTGTATTTCATCACTCAATTCCAGGCCCTGTGAAAGCTAGAGAGCGATGGAGAAAGCATATGGTTGAGACGAGAGATAGCAAGAGCCCCTTGAGGCTCAGGCCAGTGGGGCACACACGTCTGTCTACTCCAGAGCTGACAGGACAGTTCGGAAGTCCTAGACTTACCGTCCCTCTGTGTTTTACAGATAGAGAGATGAAGAGACAGAGAGGCACTTAAAATGTAAATGGAAGACTGTAGATCCAAACTGAGCATTCTGGCAACCGAGGTGTATGCGTACCCTTCACACTGCATCACCTCTCCTTTCGCCTCAAGTATACTTGCGCTTTCATTAAAAATGGCATTCCAGTAAATAATTTTCATGGTTTAGTTAAGAAAGAATTTGACCATATAGAAATTTTAGGCAGCATTATAAAATCTAGGAAAGAATTTTAATATAATTGCTTAGCTCAGTAGGAGCTGTGAAGTCTCAGGATCACAAGTAATATTGCCGATTTGAAGAGCAACAACCCTTTTTAAATCTGCCGATCTCCTAATGAACCAATGAACAGAAGCTGGTGCAAGAGCTTGATACAAGAACCCATGTTAAAATACAGGCATCATTGAACAAGTGAGAGCTACGTCACCAGTACATCACAACGACAGTTTCTAAGACCCAATGTTTAATCTGCAAATCACCATTTTAATGGCTGTGTTTTTTATAACAGACCATTTGAAAAGCAGTTTTGTACCACTTAGATCTGAAAACAGAAAGGAATAATGGCTAAATTTTATTTATAATTTGATTCATATATTAATTTGTATTCTCATATCGCTCATTAAGTCTTTGAATATCACCCAGCAAGCACTCTGCTTTCTTGTGTGTAAGAGTTAGCCTGTGCGTGTATGGTAATCTGAGCACAACAGTCAAGCACCAATACTACTTTGCACACAAGAGCCTCCAAACCTTGGATTGTATAGACCCCTCTTCTCATCTGTGGCTGAGGCAAGGCTGTGCAGACAATCAGGATGGCCAGATCAACAACAAAAAAAGAGCCGCTGTGGATTATTTAGATGTACTTTCTTTTCCTTTTTCTAATCTTAGGCTGCTTGGGAGAATTATTTCCTTACTCCTTGTGCGCTGTGGGCTTTTGCTGATACAAAGGAAGGAAGAGAGGGAAGGAAGGTAGGAAGAGAGGGTGAAAAAAGAGAGGAAGGAAGGAAGGGAGGGAAAGGGGAGATGAGGCAGGAAGGACAAAGGAAGGGCAGAGGAAAGGAGGGACGTGACATCTAGCTGAAAACTCTCACATCAAAAGAAGCCAAGCGGTAAACCAATTCAAGGTTTCCTGTTCCTTCAGGGGCTAAGAAGCCTTTCCCGAGTCATTCCTCGCCTGCATCTGGACTTTACTTCACACACAGAGATCAGAACTGGGTTGTATGCACAGTTCTGAGCACAGAGGAAAGGAATTCTTCTAGACGTGGATGACTCAACTAGCCAAGCTGTCCATACTGTCCAGAGCACATCTAGTGGGACTTTATCTTCCGGAAGTCAGAGAACATATTTAGGCTTCAGCCATACATTCCTTTGAAATCTTCTTAAAGGTAGACCACGAAGAGGAAAGGGAATCCTTGAATAGATGAATACATAATTATTTCCCTACCAAAGGACAGCAGAAGCTGTCAATAAAGCAATCACTCATCTTTCAACCCTGACAAAAATGTGCACTAGTAACGTAAATAGAGTTAGGTCTATATTGGGATCAATATTCAGCATTCTTTGATATTTCTGACCCTTGCCCATCAAGTGACAAGTGTGCCCGGCATTTGGAAGGAGCCAGTCAAATTGCCAAGCAAGCAGAATCTATTCCGAGCAGGTATTTGGTAATATTAAGTATAAGATCAGATTTTTAGGTAAATTGCTCAAAACGCTGTAAATGGCTTAAGAGGTGGCGTCCTACTTAGAATAGGGCTTTAAATGAGTCTGTTCAGCCATTCAGGCACTATTTCCAAAGGCTCTGGGTATAAGATTTGCTTTAGCTCTACCTTCCACAAGGTCAGCTTCCCTTTCCCTGCCTCCCAAGCATCAGGAGTAGAGGCAGGCTGCCATGCCCACCAACATTTCACGGGTGGGTGATGGTTAAGTTTTGTTGGTAACTTGACCTTTTTAGTAACCTTGGGTAGGTTTCTGGGGTTGTTTTTAGGAAGGTAGCCCTCTCAGTAGGGGGAAGGATGTAGGAAGGCTCAGGGAAGCTAGTAATTAACATCTCTTCCTGGGAGGGCAGTGCAAGAAGGAAATTCCAGAGATAGTGAGTCAACAAGTCTGGGATAGGGTTGCAAGACCCTGCCCTGAGGCTATACAAAGGAGAAGGAATTCTCTCCTGGGCCCCTGCCTGTTGTGCTTGTGTGTCTATAGTGTAGGTTTTTCTCTCTCTTCTTGGACCTGTGAAAGAGGGCCAGTCTCTTTGGCCATTATGGAACTTCCCCTGGATCTATAGTTTCAACAGATCCTTTCCTCCCATAAGCGTGTGACTGGCTACAACAGGGTTTTAGGGTCCAAACTCTGGTTCTCATGCTGGTGTGGCAAGCCCACTGTCCACTGAGCCCCCATCTTTACTGATAGGACAGCAAAATTGCTGCCTCTATTTCAGCTCACAAATTTTTATCCTGAGTGATCCAGGGGAAGGAAGCAGAGCCAGGTCTTGGGATGTCCGTCACTGCTGAAACGGGTCATTTGACTTGGTGCAAACTAGTCGGGTAGCCAAGGGAAGAACGTGCGCATGGGCTTGGGTCAACGATACCCTAGTCCTTGAACTGAGAGTAGGATTTCTCCCTCCCCAAGCCACATGGCCAGAGTGTGCTAAGGAAAACAAGAAGAACAAAGAAAGAGGGTGTTGGAGTCACAAACAAGTTCTTACCATATCTGCACTCCATACTTGAGCTCTTTTCTACATAAAGGGAATTTTCTAGCAAGCCTCCAGTTTCCAGGACTATTTCAGAGGGACATTTAATAAAATCACATGACAAGTTTCACTTATTCAACTTCAGAAAAATAAAAACATAAACTCATGGCATATTTTAGCAATTTCCCCAGAATCGGACTCACGGTACCCAAAGCCTCCTCCGCAGGAGGCCCTGGCAAAGGTTTGAGGCTGCAGTTCCCCCAGGTGCAGCATCAGGTCAAAGAGTTTCTGCATTCCTGCTTACTGAGCTGTAACCATCATAATCGAGCTTGGAGATTTGGTTACTGGCATTAGACACGGACTGTGAGACAAAAGCCTGGCTAAGAGATGAGAAGACGGCCCAGTAAAAATTAGGATCATCTTCACTCGGCTTCTCTCCATTGATGATCAAAGCTTTCTGAGCACCAAGTCTACCACAAGGAGATTCCCAAACCTAAATCTGTCCATCTGTCCCAGGGCTGTAGCCTAGAAACAAACATGCAGAAGGAATTCCAAACTTTCAGCACTCTGTCAGGCAATGAGATGAGAACTGAGCAAAATAGGATCTGCAACCCAAATGTGAAGTCACTCATGAATGCAGTGACCAACAACAGTCTCATGAGAGAGGGAAGCTCTGGGACATACGCCTGACACAGATAGAGCACTGTGACACACCCCCTGACCCATGGATCCTAAAGTCCATAAATTTGTATTTTACAAGTTACTTGAGGAACTCATTTTTCTGCCCGTAGGATTCAGTTTCCTCCTCTGGAGTACGTATACTGAGAGCAATATAAATGTGCCTGTCCTTGGTGAATATTTACCTAATCCACAACTCCACCCTCATAACCACCACTGGATATAAAGGGGAGTCTGTTTGCACGCAGTTCCCTAGTGACCCTTGTCTGTCTGTAGTTGATTGGACTCGTAGTACAATGTGGTCGAAGCTGGCCCACTCCATTTTTCTCCCAGATTATATTAAGAATTATGCCCAAAAGGGCAAAATTAGCCTCTGTTGAAGTGTTAGTTCTGGGAGAATGGAGCCTCTGCTTGTCACCAACCAGGCGTTCTTGTGCTGATGGGCAGAGTAAAACAATTCATGACGAAAACATTAGAATTCGGATATAGCAGGGGGCTTAGAGGAGACCACCAGTCTCTTGAGTGCTCCCCAGGTCTCTCCACACGCCCAGGGAGCTCTGCCCTGTTTCCACAAAGCCCGCCTTCTCAGGCCGTGTTCTACCGTCTCCTTTACTTCAGACGCTCCCATTGGCTTCTCTTCTTTGCAAGCATAGCCTTTTAATGAACGCAGGACATCTAACTCACTGGGAAACTGAGGACCGAGAAACACTCTGAAAACTAATGAAGAGGCTAGTGAGGAAGCTCAGTGCTTGCTGCTCGAGCCAAAGGGCCCGAGGTGGCCAGAGACCACCGGAGCTTGATTCCTATGCCCATGGCACCTGTCAGTGTGGCTGGAACTCTAATTCTGCCATAAGCAGAAATGGGAAAATCATTTTGGCTAGCTGACAGAAACAGCAGATCTGAGTTGACTGAAAGACTCCATCCAAAGGAAACTGGCAGGTGAGTGAAAAGAGGATGATTTACACGTGCACACACGACACAGCCCATCACACACATTCAGGCCCCAAAAAACGAACAAACAAAAAAACAACACAATGACATGATTATAAACACATGTTCATTTTTTAAGTAAAAGACTAAAATTATTTGGGGGAAGTACTTATAATTAAAGAAAATTATGCAAAGAAATTGTACCAGAGGTTAGCAAACTTTTCCCACAAAGGGCCAAATCCTAAGTATCTGAGAGCTTGTGATGAGCATCTGAGCTCAGTCATCACACCTGCTCCATTCTGTCCTGTGGAAGCAGCCGCTGCTAAGCTGCAAACACATAATGTCTTCTGACAAGATGGTATTCATGCGCAATGGCCATACACGATAAATTTAAAATATTTAAAAATAAAAAAGATTGTATTTATGAATACCAAAATAAGAAGTACATGTCAGTTATGTTACAAAAATAAACTTCTCTTAATTTTTCAACCATTTAAAATATTCAGAGTATAAAGTCTATCTTCAAGTGTATAGTATAATACACACACATAACTTTGAAAATCTTACTTCAAAATATTGAAATATTTTATCTTAAGGTGGTGGAAGGGCCAAGTGTGTGGTCTATGCCTATAATCCCCACATCGAGGTCTCCACATCCAGAAGGGAAAATCTCATCTTTTTCAGAAGTAAAGAAACAAAACGTAAGGAGCATAACTGCTTCTGATGGACCCAGTTGGTCCATGAGTGGCAGCTCTCTTGAACGCTTCCATGGACAGGTGTTGCCTAAATAACCACACACACCACCTGGCGCCCATGCCCACCCTCTGAGGGCAGGCAGTGCCTAGACACCTTCCAAAAGATCTGCTCCCTCTGCCTCACCTTGGTGAGTGTCCAAACTCTGAAACAGAAATAGCAATAGTGGTGACAGCACTGTGCTTCTGATGCCCATCATTTGCTCTGTGACCACTTCGCCTTCGTTTGGAACAGACATGAGTAACTCCAGGTGAGAGTCAGGCTCAGAAAGGCACAGGACAAAGTGAGGAGTCCATCACACATCAAACTCCAACGTTCTGGACGTTCCTGAGCCAAGTCCTTGAATGCCAGCTGTGAGCAATGCTGAGCCTCAAGCCTCACTCAGAGCTGCTCTTGCTGAACCCGTAACTGCACACGCTCCCCACTATGCACCTGCGAGCCAGGCACTGTGGCTCTTTAATATCGGGATTTTTCCTTGTCATCTCAGTGATACTGACTTTATGCCCGTCGTATTAGGGGAAGAGCCTGAAACTCGGGGAGGTTAAACTGTTTTCCAAATGCCTACAGAAAGTGAGTGGCCGAGTCGAGATTTGACCCCATGCTCTTGGCCTTCCTGCTGTCCTGTGTCCTGGCGGCTAATGTAGTGAAAAGGGCTCAGCTGACAGGGTTGGTTACAGAAAGTTTTCTCTGTTGTTCTGTTGGACCTAACAGTTCCTTCCCCAGATACATCTGATTTTAAGAATGGGTTTGCCCACTTAGTGGACACAGTTTTCCTTGGGCCCACAGGCTGGACTGATCTAAGAACTCATTTGTATACGTGCGTATCATGAAGAACGGTTGCTACGGGAAAGAGAAAACTAGCTCATTGTGTGGAGCTGGGTGTACACCACAGCTCAGTACATGTGAGTGGGGGTGTGCTAGGTTCCTAGGTTGCCAGACTCATTGTTTAGAAGAATGAGTTTCTGCCTAAGCCAAGCAGTGTCCCGGGGCTCACCTGCTGTCCTATAGGAGTGTGCAACAGACTTGCACTTCCCCTTCCACCGACTTCCACACATATGCTTATGTTATATGTTGAGCCTCTCGGTAATTGTGATGGTTAGGTTTTGTTGTCAACTCGATCTTTTTATTTATCTTGGGGATGTTCACAGGGAGGCAGCCTCTCAGTAGGGGGCAGGATGTAAGGAAGCTCAAAGGAGCTAGAAGTGCACATCCTTTCCTGTGTGGGCAATGCAGGAAGGACATTCCAGAGACTCAGGAAGCCATTAAGTCTGGGGGGAAGGGTTACAAGACCCCACCCTAAGCCTATATAAAGGAGAAGAAATTCTCTTTGGCCCGCCTGCCTGTTTCTTGTTCTGTGTGTATGGTGTTGGTGATGGGTTTTTCTCTCTGCTCGGACCTGTGAAAGAGGACCAGCCTTTCACTTTTATGGGACTTCCCCTGGATCTGTAGCTTGAATAAATCATTTCCTCCCATAAACTATGCCTGGTTTGCTGATTCATCCCAGCAGCGTGTAGCTGACTGCGACAGTAATATTTGTGTTACAGGAAAATTTCCACCAACAAAAGGAGAAAAAGTAAACTTTTGAAAACAACTAGTACAAGAGAAAAAAGTTAATCAAGAAAGAGAAAAGAAGCGGCCATATGCCTGCAACCCTAACTCTTGGGACCGACATAAAGAGCTTTGGAGGCAAGTCTGGACTACACAGGAAATTCTATCTCAAATAAACAAAAAATTGGAAGGAATGGAGGAAAGGAGGAAGGAAGGAAGAAGGGAGGGAGGAAGGAAGGAAGGGAGGAAGGAAGGAAGGGAGGGAGGAAGGAAGGAAGAAGGGAGGGAGGAAGGAAAGAAGGAAGGAAGAGAGGGAGGGAGGAAGGAAGGGAGGGAGAGAGGAAGGAAGGAGGAAGGGAGGGAGGGATGGAAGGAAAGAATGAAGGAAGGAAGGAGGAAGGAAAGAAGGCTAGCTCTAACATCTTATTTTTAGCTGTGTGACCTTGATTGACCAAGTGCATTACTTCTCTGAAACCCAGTTTCATCACTGATAAATGGTTTGTTGAATTAGGTTAATTTTAAGGTTCCTTCCAGCCTCTGGTATAATTCTGTTTTAACCACCATCTTCATTTTTTTTTTTTTTGGTGTGCTTTCTAATTGGTTCTAATTTCCTTACAATAAGCATGTATTTTAATAGGAAGAAAAAGATTCATTTTCAAAGACATATAAATTAGACAGCAACAAAAAAAATCCCTCCCAAGTATTCCCTACATTTGCATTGCTTTTAACAAAAGCTCCAAGAGATGTTTTCCACGTTCTCGTCGAGGGAGAACAGAATTTAAAGTCATGCTGCGGGGAGACTGAAGCCTTCAAAAGCAAGCGATGCCTAATCTGTTCTATTTCTGAAGCACAAACTAAAACCAAACAAAAAAGAAGAAATAAGCTCCCGCTTCACCGTTGCCAAGTTTCCTCATGCAGAAACAGAGCTCCAGCCAGCAAAGCCGCCTTCTCAGTCGGCTGGGACAAATCCTAGCAAGCGCTTGTGGAAACTTTCCCCAGCAAGTTGGCATCAAGGACACTGTCCACAGCTGTCTCTTGAAAGCTACCCGAAGGTGGTAAGATGTCACCAGCCGCGCAGAGGACCTGGGTGGGAAGACTGCCCACCTCCCAAATCCCAGGCAGGCTACAGAGCTGGAATAAGCTGGCCTCAGAGCAAGTCCCATAGGATGAGGACTGAGGAGAGGCCTGCAGTCTCTCTCCTGCCTTTTTCTGGTCCACCAGCCATCCCATCCTAAAGCTGCCCCCGTGAGCCTCTGCGTGTGTGTGGTGTGTGTGTGTGTGTGTGTGTGTTTTGGTATGAGCTTGAACACGCGTGTGTGCAGGTGCATGAAGAGGCCAGAGGTCTCCGGCAGATGTCCTCGACTGCTTTCCACCTTGTTTTTTAAATTTTTTATTTAATTATTTGTAAGCAAAGAGAGATAGAGAGAAGAGACACAGAGAGAATGGGTGCCCCAGGACCCTCCAGCTGCTGCAAGCAGACTCCAGATGCATACAACAGTTTGTGGGTACTGGGGAATCAAACCAGGCTCACCAGGCTTTGCAGGCAAGTGCCTTAACCACTAAGCCATCGCTCCAGTCCTCCACCTTGTTTTTGATTCAGGGTCTTTCATTGAACCCAAAGCTGATTTCCCATTAGGCAAGTTAGCCGCAAGCCCTGGGGATTCTCCTGTCTTCACCTCTCCAGTGCTAGAATTAGAGGTGCATGTCACCATACCCAGCTTTTTATGTGGGCTCTGGGCACCCAAAAGCAGGTCCTCATCCTTCTGTAGCAAGCCCCTAGAATGACTGAGCTATCTCTAGGCCCAGGCCCTTCATTTCATGACTTCCCAGCTGATCCTCTTTTTCCTCATCTATACCTCTCTCAGCATAAAAGTGTAAATGATTATGTGGTTTCAGTCACCTGGCTCGCAGGTGATTAATGGAACTAATTACATTACATGTAATTTATTGCATTAATGTTAACTGAGGAAGAGCCTCCATCTTTGGGGTCTGACGTGTGAGATCAATGGGGGGGTACTAGGTGCAAGCAGAGCTTCCAGTTCCGGCTGAAACCACACACCAGAACTGCCTCTCGCCACAAGGGCAAGGCTGCCGTTAGCCAACTGCATTGTCTGATTCAGAAAGTGGGAAGGACACTATGAAGGGAGTAAGAAGATGGTTCTAGAGACAGGTGTGGTGCAGTGACTGATGCCTCCACTCCCAGCTCTCAGAAAG
This sequence comes from Zapus hudsonius, assembly GCA_004024765.1. Lineage (NCBI taxonomy): Eukaryota > Metazoa > Chordata > Mammalia > Rodentia > Dipodidae > Zapus > Zapus hudsonius. The sequence continues at coordinate 21,135 of PVHP010012706.1, forward strand.
CTGAGCTAAGAGGATTGCTGAGTTCAAGGGCCGCCTGAGATACAATGTGACATCCTGCCTCAAAAAATTTTTTTTCTAAGAACACAAAGGTACTCCAGCTACTTGGGAGATGGAAGCAAGAGGATTGCTGGTTCAAGGCTAGCCTTGGCAACACAGAAAGGTCTTGTCTTAAACAAAACAAAACCATGAAGGAAAACCAAGAATAAAAGACTCTAGTCCTAGGCCTGTAGTTTTGAAGATAATTAAATGAAGCATTCCTGCTTGGGAGGGGGCAGAGCAAATATACCTTTATTTTTCTAATAATAAGATAGAAAATTTTAACATACTATTTTTTGCAAGCAGAGAGAGACAGAGAGACAGACACAGAAAGAATGGGCATGCCAGAGCCTCTAACCACTGCAAAGGAACTCTAGATGCATCCACCACTTTGTGCATCTGGGTTTATACGGGTACTGGAGAATCGAACTCTGGTTGTTAGTTTTTGCAGGAAAGTTCCTTAACCACTGAGCCCCAAGACAGAAACTTTCCATGAAGAGACAGGAGCTATAAACCAGTCCAAGGATTTTTTTACTCACTCCTTTTCAGAGGCAATGCTCGTGACACATACAGGCAGTGTCCGCTCTTACCCAGGCTGTGGTTACAGCCTGCAGGCTGAGTAGATGAGATGTGCAATCTCACAGTGAAGGCTCCACTGAAGATCCACTGTCCTTCTAGTAAAGGAGTTTCTAACCCACATAATTTATGGCTCTGAAGTGGAAAGACTGACTTATTGGTATTGATTTTTTTTAGCTTTATTGCAGAAGGAAAAGGGCTGATCTATTTAGTAATCAATACTTATTACCAGGGATGTAGGCGAACTCCAATCCAAAGGATTTTTTTCTACATGATCAGTAGATATGATGACTTTGTCTTCAAGTGTATGAAAGGCATTTTGTCCATCTTACTTAAAACACAAGACTTTGTTAAGTCTGATACATATAAAGATAGGCAGATAAGTAGATGATAGATACACATACATATAGACATATGTAGTCTTTAATACTCTCTCTGCTCCTCTAAGAAGGAAATCTCCAGTATATATAGAATATTTATAAAATTTACACATAACAAAATATTAGTAAGCCATATGGAAAAATATTATAAATTATATTCTCTGATCATCAATAAATTTAAAATAGTTTAAATTTTCACTTAGAAATGAACTTTTTGTCTTTAAAAATATAATACATTATTTCATAATTTCTACAATATAGTAATGAAAACTCTACATATAAGAATCTATGGGAAGCCTTTAAACAGTAATTGGAAGAAAGTAATTATATGTAGATCATTAAAATGAAATAATAATGATAAGTTAATTAAATTACAAATTAGGCATGTTTTTAAAACAATAAAGTTAATAAAAAGTAGATACAGAAAGAAAATAATAGGGAAAGTAGACATGATCAACAGGTGAAATACAGGAAATCTAATAAATCAAAAGTCTGGTTCTCTGAAGACTATTAATAAAGTAGACAAATAACTAATTTGTTCCATCAAAAGAAAGGGTAATTAAGTACCAATTATATAAATTAAGAAATGATAAAAATGAAAACTATTGAAATAGAAGAAAACTTTAAATCCTGGAATTTACACACCTCTATGCAAATCAATTTGAAACCCACTATTAGTGATGAATGTTTGAAGAAACACATATCATCAAAATGACTCCAGTTGTAAAGCTAAAATAAGGCAAAATTAAACTTTAAAAAATTAGAGAAATTTATTCAATTTATAATACACACACACAAAACATCAAATCCAGAGGTTTAACAAGAAAATTTTACTTAACTCTAAACAACAAGGAAGCTCCGATGCTACTAGAATCATTAGGAAGCATAGAAAATGAGAGAAGCATAATATTAATACCTAAATCTGACTATCTGCATTTTGGATAATACTTGGCTCCAAAAATTAAATCATGGAGTAATAACAGTTTGACTATGAATGCAGTAATATTAAATGTTTATTAGGAAAAACAATCTATTGCCATGCTGTGAAAATAATACATAGTGACCAGGCAGGGACATAACATACATTCAGTCTGGGAAATCCATGGATTTAAAACACACCACATACACACAGTGACTCTGAAGCAATAGTCATACTTAATATGAAAACACTGCAGATGAGCTGCAGACTTAAACAGTGGACAGTCCCAGCCCGCACACATGACACATACTGGAGTCAGTGTTAGCTTTCGGGGACAAGTGGAGCTTCCAGGTTGTCCTTCTCTCTTGGTGAACAGAGCCCGTGGAACCAGCTTCCGTCACACAATGGGAAACCGAATGCCTGCCACAGACAGCACCGCCTTGCCAGCTAGACGAGTGGTGATACACCCATCTTGCCTTAGGCATTTGATGCCATTGCTACAGGATGGGCATCCCCCTACCTCTGCCAGCCAGAACTACCCAACTAGGCCTCTCCCGAACCCATGGAAAACTTGACATGAAAAACGTGCACTGCCTGGAGGTACAGCTCAACAGTAGTGTGGGCCTGGCACGGGTAATGCCCTGGGTTCACTTCCCACAGTTACACACGAACACAGGAAAAGGAATGCTGTTTAAGCCACCAAGTTTACAGACACTTCGTATGCTGAAGTACAAAGTCTGTATTCTCGTACCAGACCTCAGGGTCTTGTGGGATATAGTGGAGATGACACCCAGCCGCATCTGAAGAAGGAGACAGCAAAGCTTCAAAGTTGAGCTGTACTGGCAGCTACACAAAGACATGGGACTTCCCTGCTCAACATGGGAAGCAGGCTTCAGCCCAGTGCTCGTGGGCTAACGTGTGACTGTGCTCAGGAAACGCCGAGTATTTCCTCTCCATAGTTACCATCCCGCATTAACACCCGGGCCTTGAACTTGTGATAAGCCTGAGGGACAATCGGGGCTTGGGTTGGTAAGAAAGCCCAAGGACAGGGTGGAAGGAGCTCATTTTCTTCCTATGACAAAGCTTCGAAAAGTATGCTTTTAGTTCTCAGTCATGGGCTTAAAGGTCCAGTTCATTTAACCTTCTCCCTTTGCAGGTACCTTTGATGACTTTGATCACAACTGAAAGACACAAAAGCAGAGTTGAACCCATAGAGATGTAGCCCTTATTGTTGAACAGTATAATGCAACAGAAAATGTCGCATTTCCCTACACTAATTTCTAAAATTCAGACAGCAGTAACAAAAACATTAATACATTTTAAATTATTTTATTTATTTATTTGAGAGTACGAGAGCAAAAGAAACAAAGGGAGAGAGAGAGAGAGAAAGAGAGAGAGAGAATATGACACACCAGGGCCTCCAACCATTGCAAATGAACTCCAGGCACATTTACCACCTTGTGCATCTGACTTTATGTGGGTACTGGGGAATTGAACTTGGGTTCTTCTGCTTTACAGGCTTAACCGCTGAACCATCTCTCCAGCTCATACAAATACATTTTTTATGAAGCTGAATATGCTGCAACAAAAGTTCATATTGAAAACAAACATGTATGAGCAATTATGCTCAGAAAATACCACAAAAATCCATGGAAACGGGCTAGCCCTACCAGGAATTAAAATATACAATAAAGTTTCTATGATCAAAATAACATAAATGTACACGCTGGTGCAAGCAATGGGATGATCAGAGAGAGTGCTGCGTACGTAAGGAAACCTAACATCCAACAAAGAGGCTCCTTCAAGTACTGGACCTTTTCTTAAGTGGTACAGAGGCACACAGCCTTGTTTAAAATGACACAACTAAGCCCATTCCTCACATTGTACATAGAAACAAACTCAATTCACAGATCTAAATTTTTAAAAAAGCATAGGATTACTAGAAAAAAATTACACTTCAATTCATCAATTGGGTATAAAAAGGTTTTTGAACAATATTGAAAATCTGGTTTTAAAAAATATAAATTTATGAGAATATAAATATGCCATGAATAATGCGACAAGCAAAGTAGCAAGTAACAAATTAGACACAATATTTGTGAAAAAAAACAAAAAACCTGTTGTCCTAAATATACTGAACACCTTTAAACTAACAGGGGAAGTTAGATCTGTTGACACATGCCTCTAATTCTAGCACTCACGATGTCTGGGGCAGAAGGATCCTGAGCTTGAGGCCATCTTAGGCTATATAGTGGATCCCTGTCTCAAAAAAGTGAAAATAAATGAAATAAAATGTTATTTAATAGGATAGAATACATAGAACAGAAATGACCAATGAGTTAAAGGCACCAGCAGCTCATTAAAGATATACACTGCTCATAAGTCATGTAAAACACTTCAGTTTTACTCATAAAAAGGGAAATGCAAATAAAATCACACTGGCATACCATCTCTATTCTATCAAATTGCCAAAAAATTAAACAGCTTGGCAACATGGACTGTTGGCAAGACTGTGAGACACTCTTATTCATTGCTGGTGGGACTGTAAATATAAAAACCCTTATGTTCAGAGGATTTGGCAATCTCTAACAAAATTACATATGTATTTTCCTTTTAACTCAGCAATATCAATTCTAGAAATTTAGCCTAAAGATACATCTCTAACAATAAGAGATACATTTGCACCTAATAACCCATTAGAAGATCATTTATAAATCCAAAATATTGGAAACTGTCTATACATAGTAGGTTAGTAGACTAAATTCTGTGTGTATGTATGTATAGTGTGTATAAATCATATATATGGAGTGCTAGAATTCTATACTACGAGTTAATGTGTTCTGAAACCAGAAAATATAGCTAAATGGCAAATGTGACATGCCAATATACTTGCAAGGTATCCAAGGGAGAAGGGGCCTTTGGCAAGCTCTCCTTAAATAAATGGTCACAGTTAACACCTGCAGCAATGGTTTGAAATGATTTGTATCCTGAGTCCCCTGGTATGATGTCCACCTGTGTCCCCTGATGTGATGTGCAAAGGATGTAACATAACTTTGTAGTAGTATTTATGCCGAAAGAAAAATTTCATAATGATGGAAAATATTCAGACAAACCCAAATTTACCAACAGTTTCCAAGAAAAGGTTAAGGGTATGAAAGACAACCCTGAGGGACAGAAAGGAAGGAAGGACACACACAAAAAGACACCCACAAGCCTGGCAGGGAGTGGGAACCGGATATAAAACTCAGTGTCAATACAACTGGCAAAATTTGATTAAGGACAATTCTTGCTGAAGTTTTGATTCCATATGTGTACTCCGGCTCCCAGGTTTTCTTAGGGAGTATAATTGTCCATAATGAGTTACATTATGTAATGGGCAAACAGTGAGTTGTTATCCCCAGTTCCCCAATGCCCCACTTCCCCATCCCCAATCAGCTGGATATCCTCCTCCGTGGGCCGTCTGGATCAGTCCTTGGGGCAGGGAATCATGGCCTTAGTGTGTTGTTACTAAGGGGAGCAATGTCTCTAGATATTCTCCCCACTATGGCTCTCACAATCTTTCCGCCCCCTCTTCTGCTCAGTTCCCTGAGTCATGGTGGGTGAGTATTAAGGCTATTTTATTGTTGAGATCTTAGGGATCTCTGTACTTCTGCTTTAGGTTGTGTCAAAAATCATTGGTGTCTGTCTCACTGGCTTATCCTGTGTTGACTGATTGGCTGTGGCTATGGGTCACTTGTTCATCCCATCATTCTCTGCGGGGTTCCATATGGATCCTCCATGGTATGTCTGGGGTGGCTCATCTCTTGTCAGGATGTCAGCTATAGGCCTGCGGTTCGTTGGTAGGGTTGGATGAGCCACAGCTCTCTCTCTGCATTTTGAAAGATACAAACAGAATCTCCAGCGGAGAATGAGATCAGTAGAGGTTAACTGAGATACACATTTCTGAGTCAGCTAGATTCTATTTCAATCACTCGCATAGTGCATCTCTCCTTGGGGGCCCAAGGGTCCGGCTCCCAATGCATATCGCCCTAAGTCCCCAGTTCCAGTTAGGGGCTCCCCCTCACTAAGCGGGTAATGTGAATGAATTTAAAAGCTGTTGATTGCCTCCCCCAGGCTTTGGCTCCTCCATTGCACAAGTGCTCCTTTCTTGGTTCATTGTTTTCTCCTAGTAAGAAGTGTGGTCAGCCTATTCCTGGCAGCAAACTGTGTTTCTTGCCAGTGGTCTCTGTTTACTCCAGCTATCATTGATCAGCTTCCCCTGGCAGCTTGTGCAGTGCCTTCCAGCACTGCCCTAACTACCATCAGGGGGCTGGTTACCATTCTGGACCTCACAGGGTCTCTCAATGCTAGTAGATGGTTTTCTATAGTTTCTTCAACAACAGGATCCTGCCTCAGGGCTACAGAGGTCATTCAAGAGCTGTGACAGAATCCTGTCTTGTTTTTGGAATCTCATGGGTCACTTTGGTCAACAGCTCAGTGAGGGAAGGAACCGGTGACTGGGACCAGGAGTTGCCAGACTGATCAATTTTTCACAGACTTAGACTCTCTCCCTTTCTATTCATGACCCCTCTTGCCAGACGATGCCCACTTCTTGCTTGTAAGGTTACAGTATGCTTGTGAGGATTTTATGATTTTGAACTCATTTTGTTTAGTCTCATGCTTAAGTCATTCCCCTCCCCGATCCCTTACCCCTCATTCATAACCTCTCACTTCTTTCTATTGGTCTGCATAGAGATTATGGTTAGCCTGGTTAAGGACCGCATATGACGGAGAATATGCAGTGTTTGTCTCTGTTCTTTTGAGAGATCGCTTAGTAGGATCTGTTCCAAGTCAGACCATTTTTCTCTAAATTGCAATGTTATTTTTCCTTTCAGCTGAGTAGAATTCCATCATGCAAATATACCATAGTTTTGTTATCCATTCCTCCATGGAGGGGCATTTTGGTTGATTCCAATTCTTGGCTATTATGAATTGAGCTGCTATAAACATAGTTGTACAAATGTCTCTGTGCTGAGGTGTGACATCTTGAGGGTAGATGCCTAGTAGAGGGATAGCTGGTCCATTGGTAGCTCTGTGTCCATTCTGTTGAGGAGTCTCCACAGTGCTTTCCAAAGCAGTTGAACAAGCTTGCAATCCCACCAGCAGTGAACGAGGGTTCCTTTTTCCCGCATTCTCGACAGCAATTATTGTTGTTGGTTTTCTTTATGATTGCCATTCTGACTGGAGTAAGGTGGAATCTCATTGTGGTTTTGATTTGCATTTCCCTGATATGTAAGGATGCTGAGCACTTTCTATGTGAGTAAAGGCCATATGTGTTTCCTCCTCTGTGAATTCTCTGTTGAGATCAGTGCCCCATTTTGTGAGGGGGCAGTTTGAGGTTTTTGTTATTAATTTTTTTGAGTTCTCTGTAGGTTCTGGAAATTAGACCTCTGTCTGAATTGTGGCTGGCAAAAATCATCTCCAAGTTTGATGGGGGTATATTGGCTCTGTGTACGGTGTTTTTGTCTCTACAGAAGCTTTTGAGCCTGATCAGGTCCCATTGTTTAAGAGAATGTTGCACTTCCTGGGCTGCTGGAGATTTGCTCAGGAAGTTTTTCCCTACTATCTCATGTAGGGTTCCTCCTATTTTTTCTTCCAGGGTGTTTAGGGTTACATGGTTAATATTGAGGCATTTGATCCATTTGGAGTTGATTTTAGTGCATGGTGAAAGGAGTGGATTTTCATTTTTTTACACATGTTTATCCAATTTGTCCAGCATCATTTTTTGAAGATGCTATCTTTAGCCCACCATACACTGTTGGCACCCTTGTCAAAAACTAAGTAGCTGAAGTTACTTGTTTTAAAGGCTGGGTCTTTAGTTCTTTTCCACTGGTCTCTCTGTCTGTTTTTCTGCCAGTGCCATGCTGTTTTAATTACTATGGCTTTGTAGTATGTTTTCAAGTCAGGTATGGTGATACCTCCTGCGTAATTTTTTTCTGCTCAGAATAGTTTTAGCTATTCAAGGTCTTTTGCCCTTCCAAATAAATTTTGAGATTATTTTTTCAATGTCTGTGAAGAAAGAGGTTGGGATTTTTATTGGCATTGCATTGAATCTCTAGATGGCTTTTGGCAGGATTGCCATTTTTACTATATTGATTCTCCCTATCCATGAGCATGGAATGTCCTTCCATCTTATCACATCCTTCTCTATTTCCTTCTTGAGTGTTTGAATATTTTCCTTATATAAGTCTTTCACTACCTTGGTTAGTGATATTCCAAGGTATTTGATTTTCTTTGAGGTTATAGAAAATGGGACAGTTTCTCTGATGTCTTTTTCCAAATGTTTGTCTTCTGTATATAGAAAGGCTACTGATTTTTGTGTGTCAAATTTGTATCCTGCCACTCTGCTAAAGGCACTGGTCACCTTCAGGAGTTTACTAATACTGCTCTTTGGGTCTGATATATATAAGATCATGTCATCTTCAAAGAGGGATAGTTTGACTTCTTCCTCTCCGATTTGTATCCCTTTTATGCTGTTCTCTTGTCTCATAGCTTGGGCTAGAACTTCAAGCACTATGTTAAATAGCAGTGTTGAGAGTGGACATCCCTGTCTTGTTACTGAGTTAAGCGGGAACTCGTTGAGTCATTCCCCATTGAGAGTGATTTGTGCTTTAGGAGATCGGTACATTGTCTTTATCATATCGAGGTATAGGCCATCTATGCCTATTCTTTCCAGGGTTTTCAACATGAAGTGGTGTTGAATTTTGTCAAAGGCCTTCTCAGCATCTATTGAGATGACCATGTGGTTTTTGTGATCGAGTCTATTAATGTGGTGAATTATATTTATTGACTTACGTATGTTGAACCATCCCTGAATCCCTGGATGGAGCTGACTTGGTCAGAGTGAATTATAGCCTTGATGTGGGTTTATATTCAGTTTTCTAGGACTTTGTTTAAGATTTTTACATCCAAGTTCATCAGGGATATGGGTCTGTAGTTTAAAATAATAAGAACGTCCACAGAATCTCTCACCAACAGAATCAACCACTGGGAAAATAGAACCTCAGACATGGAAGACAAAACAGAAGAGAGGCCAGGCATGGAGCTCTCCTTTAATCCCAGCACTGGGGAGGCAGAGGTAGGAAGATTGCCATGAGTTCAAGGCCACCCTGAGACTACATAGTGAATTCCAGGTCAGCCTGGACTAGAGTGAGACCCTACCTTGAAAAAAAAAAAAGTGAAAACAGAGGAGAATACGAGAAATATCAGAAACTTGACGAAATTCAAAAGAGCAAGTGAACTCAAGGGAAATGTGGATACCATAAAAAGACCTAATCTCAGGATTATGGGGATCCCAGAAGGAGAAAACCACGCCAGGGGCACAGAAAATATTTTCAACAGAATTATTCAAGAAAACTTTCCATGCCTGGCAAGAGATAGGTCCTGTATATCTAAAAGAGATATGCGGGATCACAAACAAATTGGATCAAAGGAGGAACTCTGCAAGACATATCTTAATTACAATGTCAAACATTGAGGGTAAAGAGAGTACTTAGAGCAGCGAGAGAAAGAAAACTCATCACCTACAAAGGCAAACCCATCAGACTCACCTCATACATCTCCATAGAAACTTTAAAAGCCAGAAGAGCTTGGAATAAAGCAATTCTAGGCCTAAAGAAGTACAGATTCCAACCTAGACTACTGTACCCAGCAAAGTTATCCATCATAATGGATGGAGAAATGAAAGTATTCCAGGAAACTAACCAGCTCTACAATTACTTGAACACAAAGCCCAACCTTCAGAAGATACTACATGAGATATCCCATGTAGATGAAACAAGCAACCGACCTCAGGAAAAGAACAGAGAACAAGCAAAGTAACACCAAAGTGACAACAACAGCATCTCAGATAACAACCCCCATAGTCCCTCCAACATGGCAGGGCTTAAAGCAAACCTCACAATTATAACTCTGAATGTAAGTGGCCTCAACTCTCCTATAAAGACACAGGATAGCAGGTTGGATCAGAAAAATGGGCCCTTCCATCTGTTGCCTTCAAGAAACACACCTTATCGCTAAAGACAGTAACCTACTGAGAGTAAAAGGATGGAAAACAATTTTCCAGGCATGTGGGAATAATAAAAAAGCAGGTGTAGCTACTCTAATATCTGACAAAATAGACTTCAAACCAAAATCAATAAAAAAGAACAATGATGGCCACTTCCTACTCGTCAAGGGAACGATCCAACAAGAAGACATCACTATATTAAACAGTTCATAAAGCATAAATTACTTAAAAGCAAAGCAGATATAGGCACCAACACCATCACAGTGGGAGTATTCTAAAACGATACAAGTAAAGAAATATGTCGGCAACTTGTTTACAAATCATGCTCTTATTTAACAAATAAAATAGGGACATGAATGTGTTGCACAAATAAATCTCTGGATAAAGCCTACGGTTAGGAGAACTGTGGAGCAGTAAGAACTGTGCATGTCTAAGTGGTATATTAGGAGCATGAACTTCTGTAGTCATTCTGGATACTAAAGTAGCACCATTAGTCAAGCTAAATATATGCTCCCTGTCGAAGACAAACTATTCAGGACACCTGTTTTAAAAATGGTAAGGAAGACTTCCTTCGAGACTAGTGCAGTAGGCAGCTCTATTCACAATAGCTAGGAAACGGAACCAACCTAGATGTCCCTCAACTGATGAATGGATAATGAAGATAAGGTTCATTTATGCAATGGAGTACTATTCAGCAGTAAAGGAAAATGCAATTATGAAACTTGCCGGGAAATGGATGGGTCTGGAAAGGATCAGACTGAGGTAACAAACACTGAGTGTTCTCTCTCATATAATAGCACGCCATTAGCAGAGATTTTTACTAGAAAAACTTCAGTGCCTGGGGTGGGATACCTTCCGGTGAGTTGTTGGCCAGGGAGGCTCTTGAGGCCCCAAAAACCTTACAGGCCATTGCCAAGGCTCTTGGTGGCCCACCAGAGTGAGCTAGTAAGACCCTATTACTGAAGACCACATATTCTTGGGCTGCAGGTAACTGAGAAATCAACCTGGAGCTGAGCATAAAACCTCCTCCCTATTAACCAGTTGACAGAAAGCTGGAAAAAGCTATGGCTGCACGCAGTCCTATGGGAGAGAGAAGTCATCAATGGTGGTGAACAGCAGTGGACCTTACAAGACTTAAGACTGCCCAGCCAGGCCAAATGTGACAACTGGGGCAATAGTGGCATGTCTATTGTGGGGGAACCAACTACTCTCTAGTTGGACTGGAGGCCCGCTCCACGGGAGGGAATACACGCCTGGTTCTGAAGACATAGTCAAAAGCTTATGGAGGGGAATTCATGAGCTCTAGGGGAGTAACATCTACTGTTGTCTGGCTAAATACATATATTATGCCCACCAAACTGCATTATGAGCACGTTCTTTTTTAAAAAAATGAACATACCCATATAATAATGCTACTCTCACTTTTGGCTTGAGAAGCTTCTCTTTTTCAGATGGTGGTGATCACTGGGATAACTCAAAGGACACCACAGTGCTGAGAAGAAATGGCAGGTTTTGAGTTCAATCACCAGCACCACAAAAACACTAGAACTAAAAATTGAAACAGAAAGAATTTATAGTGAAGTTTTCTAAAGTAAATAAAGAAAATGGAAGCCGAAGGACTCGGTTGGGAAGAACACTCTATAAAGTTTTAGTCAAGCTGAGGAAAACATTAAGACTGTCTTAGTCAGTGCCTACAGCAGCTCTATTCCTAGAGACGGACCCATGGATGGACAGACAGATACTCATAGACATTTGACTACCTTGCGATATGTCTATGTCCAAAGTGGTGCTGCATCTAGAACAAGCCCACTTCCATGATGCTGCTCATCTCTGAGGACAGAATTATGTTTGACACCCACCATGTAGACTAAGCAGCAATTATCCGGTACAACACCGTTAGCTCAGCTTTGAGAACAGCTACAACTTTCCACACAGACAGCTCTCCACTGCCAGCCCCTGTTGTGCTTCTAAAAACAGTTTAGGGCTTTCACCTAAGCTGTGGGAGATTGTTCTGCCCACACACATTGCACACTGGCTTGAAAGACCTGTGTCTAAAATGACCCGTGTCTCTTCCAGTAACATTTCACTGCCAAGTAATTCTAATAGTCATGTACAGTTTCAAAGAAGAGACGTTTAATCCCACCCACAGGTAAAAGGCAAATAATATTTAGTGATCAGCACTCCCGTTCAGCAAGCACACCTTCAACATGCCAAGCTCAGGTGGTGTTGGCTACTGGCCGAAGCATCTTCAATCCCTGTTTTCAGGAATTAAATTAAACAACGGATAGAAAGCATTTAATAAACTAAAATGTCCTCTAGAAATACAAGAAGTGTGATCATGAATTAAGCAGGTGAACATGCACAGAGATGAAAGCAGTCTCACAGCTCCCTCAGAAATAAGAACTTCAACTCAGAGCACGTTGGGTTTTGTTTAGAACTTTGCTGGTATACAGGCTTGTCCCCCAGGAATTACCACTGCTTCTGACATCTAGGAAATAGAAACGGAGCATCTCATTAAAAAAATATTTATTTACTTGCAAGCAGAGAGATACATATGAAGAGAGACAGAGAGAGACAGAGAGAATGGGAGCACCAGGACCTCCAGCCGCTGCAAACAAACTCCATGCATGGGCCACTTTGTGCATCTGGCTTATGTGGGTACTGGGGAATTGAACCCAGGTCCTTAGGCCCTGGAGGCAGGCGCCTTAACTGCTGAGCCATCTATCTCTCCAATCCACGGAGCATCTCATTTGAAAATAAAGCAAGATGGAAAATCACAGGCCAGGCAGGCTCCTTCACATCTCGATCTCTTGTTAAAACAGTTCCATTCAACTCCCTCTTGCAATGCGCAGGGCTACACACTGGAAGAACATGTCTATTAGAATGATAAATGCTAAAAGCCACAAATTCTTTTGCCTTGTTTTCCTATTCATTGTCAATAATTAGATACACTGCATGAGCAAGTCTTATGATGATACTCCATTTCCCTCCTCCCTGTCCCACCTCACTGGGGGCCCTTCTAAGTGGGCTTCCTGGACCAGCCCATGGGATAGGGGTTTTTTTTAATTAAAAAAATTACAAACGATCTTTAAATTTAACTTGTCATCTTGTTTTATTTCAGGATGATGTATCAAAGACTCAGAGGGGAAGTGACTTGTCCAAGCACACAGTTTGATCCAACGCAGGTATCACTAGCTAGTGTGTTGAAACTCAAATGTAAAGTACTTGAGGTGATAGGAAATTAGTGAAAGAGGCCCAGATCAGTCCTTTTCGGAAGATGCTTGGTTTGGATAAATGAACTGGTAAGGCGGGATACATGCTATGGGGATCGTGAATAGAATTGTCCTAATGTCATCATCCTCTGTGCTCCTGGGCAAAATATCTGTCCAATGAACACAAGGGACTGAGGGGAGGTGGCAGGCAGTGACAACTGTGTGCAGAAGGACTTCACAAATGATATGAAAATGATCAATAAATCCAGAGGAAACGTCATAATCTCCATGAGAAAAGGGACTTTGTTTTGTAAGCTGGACCTGTTTACCTCCAGAGCCTCCCACAGAGCTAGTGATAATACAATGCACTTGTGGATGAGATGGATAAACTGCCCTGGTCAAATAAGTGAAAAACTAAAACCATAAGTAAATGGCATTATTCATTTAACAGAAAGATCACAGTTTCAATTTTGTTTTTAATGATAAAACCAAATGTTGGCAGCATTAAGAAGAACGTTTCAAGTTCAATTCTCTTTGGGGGAATGATTTGGGTGAGTAGGGAGAAAGAAAAGAGAATGGCGAGAGGAAAAGAGTAAACAGAAGAGGAAGCAGAAAGAAGAGAGGGAGGTTGAAGCCATCCCGTACCAGCTCTTCATGTACCAAGTGAGGATGCCACTCAGTCAAGATGGACTCAGCCTCCAGTCAAGCCAAGGAGACAGATACTGCGGGTTTCATGCAGAGAAGCGCTGCTGGAGGGTGCAACAGCGATGTGGCCTCTTGTGGAGGCTCCGAGAGGGGCGCCCAGAAGCAAGGCCCAGCCAGAACTGAAGGAGGAGAGGTGGGGGCACCAAACGAGAGGGCGCTTAGACACAGGAGCACCATTGGCAGCAGAGCTCAGCCCCTGAGCATTAGACACAAAACAGTAAACAGAAGTGAAACAGAGCAGCTGCTTTGAAAAGATCAGTAGGAGCTGGAGAGGGGGCTCAGCAGTGGAAGGCACTTGTTGAAAAACCCTGTGACCTGGGTCCAATTCCCCAGCACCGTGTAAGGCTGGAATCAAAGTGATGCATGGATGGCGCGTGCACATGCGAGCACACACGCACGCAAATAATTTTAAAAGATCAGCAAAACTAACCAACATTTTGTACAAGAAACAAAAGGATGCGAGAAAGGTACAGATTTCCAGTATCGGGAATAAACTAGGATATGACCAATGGCCAGGTGGTGATCAGAATAACAAAGGAAGTACAAGAAGTAATGTAGATGAAATAAATCAATTCATCTTGAAAATACAAATTATTATAACTTATAAAATATGGAATAGAATCTTGAGAGCCCTGGAACTCTGAAGAAAATTACAGTGATAATTTAAGATCTTTTCAAAGAGAAGTTGCCAAGCCTAGATGGGTCGGTCCAGTGGAGAAAGCTACCGAATGGTTAAGGAGTGCACACCCACTTTCCACGGTGGCTTCTAGGGGTGCCAAGTGCTTCCTGTGAGCCAGGCAGGCAAGACTCCAGCTGCAAGTATGTGTCTCCACTCATCTAGTCCTCTCAATAACTCAATAAACTAAGTTCTACTGGCATTCTGTCATCTAAGGAAAATGAGCCACAGTGAGCTCAACAGCACAGCTAGGGCAGAGCATGGCCAGGATTCCAATTAAGGCTTCTGTTCCTGAGCGTTACGCAACTTTAAACTAGAGGGCTTGACATAGAGCTATTGATCAATGGATATTTGAACCCAATCAGATGCAGAGATTTCGTAATCATTTAAAAAAAAAAGGAAACTCAGATCTCACCAGGATGCACTATTTCAACAAAGAAATTGGGGGCACTACTTTATTTTCCATCCTAAATAGAAATGTCTGTGCTATTTAAATAAAATGGAACACTGTGCCCACTGAAAACTTCCATTCAAGTCCAGTGACAGCTAAAATGGATCTGATAGAAGGAACCAGAAGGAGGTCTGTTAACGGAAGGACTAATAGCTTCACTATGGACGAGCCAGCTGTACCACTGCAATGACAAGAATCAAGAATCAAAGTACCGCGACATTAATTTCCCCTTGTTTGTTTTTGCATGCCTTCAAGACTAATTATACCCCTTCGCATTGATTTTTAAGGAGCACCTCAGATTGAGCAGTGTAGAGTGACAAGTTAGAAAAAATTGTGGGTACATAGCTGAATTGCTTCTATTTAGAAACACGGGCATGTTGAAAGCATATTGGCAATATTTTTCTGACTATGGAAGTAAAAGAGAAACTATGGCTACCAATACATACTTACATACTCTATACAAAGAAAAACTAAATAATTTAGTGCCCAACAAATGTTCACATACTCCCTTCTCAACTAAGAGCTTTGACAATCAAGTGCTCTTCATTAAATTAGTAATCAAATAATCCAAGAAGTGGCTAACAGCAAGGTTTGCCCGCATTTCCTACACATTTGCCCTGTTCTGTTTTAGAAGATCTTAGCAGGCCAAGCTCATTACGACATAAGGGGACACCAGGAGACCAAGGGTTCAAAGGGTTTCTGGGGTTAGTGGCGGCTTCACCTAGGGACGCTTCACTATTTCTAAGGAGAGGTATTAGACTCCTGCCAGCAGACCAGAGCCCTGGCACACACGGGGAGACAAGCACTTGTCCTGAGTTACACCAGAGGCAAATTGAAGTCATCCTCCTTTAACATTTACTAAGGTAAGAAGCATTACAAGCCTCAAACAAAAGAATTTTTTGCCCTAAACAAAACCTCTAATTTTCAGAGTTTTCTTGTTTTCCTTTAGAATTTATAATCCATTTCAACTAGAATCCTCTTCCACATGAATCTTTCCTTCTCATAATCTTTCCTCTTCTTGCTTGTTTAGCTGAACAACATAGATTCTGTTAAAACCTCTCCCACGTGTTCTCTCCACACCAGTGGCTGGACGTGGCGGTTGGGCTGTTTCCCCTATCTCTTTCCCAAATCCTCTGAACTGATTCTAATCTAGAATAAACCTGTGTGATCAGAAAATGCTTTCTGTTGAAACTGTCCAATTCTTCGGCATTTTGAGACGCGAACTCTGGGGTAAGGCCAGCGGTGAAGCCCCGGGTGTTCACCTGCTGTGCCCAGTTCCTGTTACAGCAGTTACCTTCATGTTACCAACAAAAAGCACCCAACCAAAAGCAGCTTGTGGGAGGAAAGAGTTTAATTTGGCTTACAGACTCGAGGGGAAACTCCACAATGGCATGAGCAGAGGCTGGACATCACCTCCTGGCCAACATCAGATGGCAACAGCTACAGGAGAGTGGCCAAACACTGGCAAAGGGAAGCTGGCTGTAACCCCCATAAGCCCACCCCCCAAAATACAGCTACAAGATTCCAATTCCAAAATTGCCATCACCTGGGGATCAAGCATTCAGAACACATGAGTTATGGAGGACACCTGAATCAAACCATCACAACCCTGTTCTGAGGATCCTAGGAATGACCCTAGGAGGCAAATTAGAAGAAAAAATCACTATCTACCTGCCTCTGCTCTTCCTCCCTTTGTCTCTACAACCTTTCCTTTAAATAAGCCCTAAAAACGGTGTTAACATTAATTTCTCCAGAAGAAGTGATTCTCATAGCACTTGACAGAACACCGAGGAAACTAGTTACAGTGCTAACTTCTGACTCAGAAGTAAAGACTATGTTCTACGCTAGACAGACTCTAACTGTAATATTATTCACACTGCTCAATCTAATTTAAAACTGTAATTAAAAATTATAGCCATCCAGTACCTTGATGTGACTGCAAGTTCCCCAAAGACTGTCCATCCAGCCCAAGGAAACAGCAGAAAACTTGCACGGAACTTTTATCTGACAGAAGCAAGGACATGTTCAGAAAAAAAATAGATCAAATAGGGAAGGCATGAATTGGATGCTCTGAACCTCCATACCGGAGGCTGTCTCTGAAAGTCACTGGTAAAAGAAGGCACCAGACACATGGTCTCCAGAGAGTCACCCAAATCTAATCTGTGACAGGCATGGCCTTGGTAGGTTCCCCTGTGCTTTCCTGATGCTCACCCAGATGCATTGCAATGATAAAATAAAAAGTGCTCTGGGGGTCATCCAAATTCTTTTTTTTTTCTTTCTTTCACTCCAAGGCTTTCACCTTGGTGATGAAATGCATTTGTAGGAAAGAGAAGGAGTCTCAGTATCTCTTACAACTTTCAAAATGACCAAAAACATAAACATAATGGTTTTTTTTTAAACTTGTATTTCTAGCTGCCTTTTCTTTTTGTAAAGCCCCGTCCTGCAGACCAGAAAGATTTTTTTTTTTGACTGACTGACTGATTGGCTGACAAGACCAATTTTGGTTTCCTAAAATCAGACTAATAACCATATTCTTAATCAAATACAAATGTCAGCAGAGGCTCCCTCCAGAAAACAATTTCTCCTAAACATCAAGAGAAACTGGCTATGGGCAATTTCAAATTTTGAGCAGCAATGGATGAACTTTTGTATTAAGGGAGGCACCTAAACTCAGAACAAGACAAGAGAAGCGTGCAGGCAAATAGTGCTTTCTTCTTTGTCATCACATCAGAAAGTCTGTCCGGCACTGCCACAAAGAAGTAATGACTGTATTTGCAGCCAGACATTTGGCAGGCACGGAATGGCTCTGACTAACATTCTCTGAGAATAAGGGAGACCAGCTCCAAGGAGTGGACCTGAGCAGGACGGCAGCTGCCTTTTCTCTTGGCACCTCGTGCTCGGCAGGCCTGGCCAAAGTTCCAGGAGCTGCATCCTAAGGTCTGACAGCGCAGCAGCTGAAGTGAATCCTCACAGACAAAGGGTTCTGGTGTTATTTCTGAGCCCTCTTTTCTACCTGGGATGCTGGTCCAACACATGCAATTCAAGTTGTCAAAGTCAAAGCAAAGTGGGCTGCCTATGGTGGACATTTCATTTCTTCTTTTAGTATTTGAGACATCGGAGTATTTTGGATGGGAAGTGTTTTTTTGTTGTTGTTTTGTTTTTGTCCTGAGGGGCTTCAGGCAAAACATGGAAAGGGAATGATCTGCTTCAAACTTCCTCCCTCAATTAGCTTCTTCAGGGCGACAATTACGCTGAAGTTGGTAGGAACCACCGTCCATGGTTAAACACTGCAGAGCTTCATGGAATCCTAATGCAAGAGCTGTTGAGTGAATGAGTGAATGGAGATGTCTGACGTGTTGGTCCCCTGCTAGTGCTCTTGCTTAGGAAGGCTGTGGAACCTTCACGCGGTGGAGACTTGCTAGAGGAAGTGTGTCAATGAGGGCAGGCCAGGCCCTACGCATTCTGTGCTTCCAACAAAATGTGATGCAACTTCTGGTTCCGTAGGCCTTCCCCAAGCATGACGACACTTCCCTTGAAACCATGAGCCAAACTGACCCTCTTCCTACCACAAGTTGCTTCTGATCACGTATTTATTTGTTCGAGAGTAACTGACGAGGCTGCGATCTCAGGCCAGTTAACCAGAGAGACTTTCTCAGGGTGGAACTTGAGCATCAGTAGTTTTTAAAGCTTTTTAAAACATCGTCCTGTCACTGACACACAAAAAGATGTTTCCAAAAAGTAGGCAAAGGTATGCAAAAAGTGCTGCATTTTAAATTTCTACAAGCTTCTATCAGTCAACTTACAAAAGGTTGAGTCATAAGTTTACTTCCTTCTTAGGACTTTCTCTCTCAAGTTGTCTCAGACTCTCTGAGGCTTGTGCTAAAAGTTCTGGGGTTGGTCTGTGATAAGTAGCATACCATCCTGTCTGCATACCTCAGAGACATTAGGGGATACACTGAATTGGGGGATATCTTGGCACCAAGCTGCTAGTCAGAAGTCTAAAGGCAAAAAAGGCCCAAGCCTGTATGCCCCATGACCATACTGTGATGCCCCCAGCTGCTCCAGTGAGGTGGCCATGCAGAGCTCTTCTCTCTAGATGGCTGAGCCTACAGAGAAGCTGTTATTTTCCAAAAGGTCTGATAAGCCCTGCACAGACTCAGACTCCATCCACAACCCTACTGGTGAGCTTGGGGAACCACCAACCTGCACGACTTTGTGCTGATCTTGCCACTGTGCCTGACCTTTCTTTCCTGTGTCCTGCAAATACTTGCTTACCCAAGCAGTACTCACCCACATTGGTATAAAGATGATTCAAGCCTTCTAGAGACCTATGCAAGTAACTGAGGGACAAAAAAGAAAAAGAAGAACCACCCAGCTTTTCTCTTACACACAACAGATGCTCCATAAATGGACTAAGGCCTCCACTCATCAAGGTAAAGTCACTGCCCACACTGACCCTAGCGAAGGAAAACATGGATGAGGCTAGGCCAGACAATTTAGTAACAAGGCATAGAAGAGCCATCGAACAAATCCAGGCAGAAAGCAAACAAAAGGATTAAAGTAAGTCTCAGAAACAAAGTACAGAGAGCCCAGCAGAGACACGCGGGTCAACAAGCAGCAGCTCTGTGTCTCCCATTCTCTCTGAGGCCACCTGTGCTGCTTGGCCACACTGTGCCTCCTTTCTGTCCTTGGTTCTCTGCTCCATTAGCACATAGTCTACTTACATCACCCAATAATGGTAGTATTAATTTCTTGCAGAAACTTTACTACCTCATATAGAGGGAGAGAAAGGGAGGAAGAGAGAGAGGGAGAGAGGGAGAGGGAGAGGGAGAGGGAGGGAGAGAGAGAGAGAGAGAGAGAGAGAGAGAGAGAGAGAGAGAGAGAGAGAGAGAGAGATCTTCTAGTTACACCAACACCTTCATCTGGGGCAGCTGGCAAGAACCCAGACTGCTACTACAATCAATAAACACAAATTATTCTCGGTGATGTGATGTCCCTAAGAAATTAGAATTCATGCATAAATATTAGATGTAATGACTTTATTTCAGAGTGACTCCAAGAATAAATTTTATTACCTTAAACTGATTTAAACTGGTAGCTTCAACTACCAGTAACAGTAAATTAAAAACACTTTATCCTATATAAAAACCTGGCCTGAGCAATTTTCATCTGAAATTTCAGCTCAGCCACTTCGTTTTCACATTTACAGAACAGAATCTATATGAAAATACGGACACAATTGGAGCAAACAAGAGTGCAAACATGGAGAGATGAGTTCTAGCCACTTCTCACTTATCTTGAGGTCACAGAGCTGACAAGTGCACTTGACAACAGGAAGCCAGAAGTTCAGCTGTACAATTCCTCAAATCCACTGCCAATGAGAAGAAGGCTTCTAGAGGCAGACGCACAAACAGCAGCGAGAAACGACAAGAACTAGAGAGAGAAGAGACAAGCTCTCCACACACCAAAGACTGAACACACTGGAGCCACAAAGCTGAAAGACGTTAACAAAACTCAGTAAGACCCAAGAGAATTAAAAATATAAATGATAACCTTGAAAAGTTTTTTTTTTGGTAGAGCAGATTCTGTTTACAAAAGTAGACAAAGAAAAAATCCAGGTAAAGGAAAGGCATATGCTATTTAAAAGAATGACCTGAAGTTGTTATCATGTCCCCATAATGTTCAAGAAATGGACATATGTATGGTTACAAAATACCCAAGGTAATCCATATGAAAATACAATACCTTTCCATCCACATGTGATTATAGAACCTATGAGCCTTTCCTGGAAAAAGAACCTCCGTCATGAAGAAATAATTTAAGTCAGCTTCTCTCAGCGTAAGGTCTTCATGTAGTGTCCTGAGTGATCGACTGCATTGATCAGCAGAGTCAACTACCAAAAGCTAAAGCTTCTTAAATGGCAGGAAACACAGAGATCAAAATACCTCCCCCAAATCTGTTTTCCTCAAAACACGGTCCTAGATGTCCTGAAGAATTTGCCTCAGATCCTAAGTCCTAACCGAAGTTGCTTGAATTAGAACCTGCGGCCGGCAATTTTCCACTTAGTGAGGGGGATCCCTTGTCTGGAACTAGGGATTCAGGGTGATAGGCACTGGATCCCGTACTTTTGGGCTCCCAAAACAAGATGCACTATGGGAGCGAGTGACAGGGAGGCTACTAAAAATAGAATCTAGGTAATCCAGAATTGTGTATATTTGTTAACCTACACTGATCTCACTCTCCGATGGAGATTGTGTTTGTATTTTTCAGGATGCAGCGAGAGAGCTGGGGCCCATCTAACCCTACCAACCGA
>PVHP010012707.1:0-42386 GCA_004024765.1 Zapus hudsonius
AAAAAAAAAAAAACCCTGCCAATGACATTTTGTTCAGGTGCCTGCATCCTAGACCTGGGACTCCATTCTGGGGACATGGTACACACCAATAATGCAGAGATAAACAACAGGAACATAATTCTCCTCCACATTAGAAAAAGACCTGTACATAGAGTCTTATGTTCTTACAAGATTACACGCTGAAGCAACACACCGAGCAGAAAGACAACTCCTCAAACCAGCATCAGCCTCGATGGGCGACAACCATCAGCTGGACTTTGAACGGTTAAGGGCACTAAGGATGTCGAGAAGTTGATGGACACTGAGTATTAAAATAATAATTAACCAGGAGTGCATCCTGCCGTCAAGATAACCTAGCCACATATAATTATTTTGTTTTACTTTCAGCCGGAATCGAGAAAATAATCCCAGACAATCACCAAGAGTAGAGTGCAGCTCTGGCTGTGTCCCCTGGAGACCCCCAGGAATTTTTCATTTCATGCACCATTTACAACTTCTCATAGTGGATTCCGGAACATCAGTACAGACACTTAACAGAAAATGGAAACACTCTTGTTTGGGTTATTTTCTTAAATTTTTGCCTCATGTCCATTATCTTGATTATATTTTCTCATCCCATCATCGGCCCTCCTCGCAGCAAAATCTCAACCTCATTGATTCTAAACGGGGGGAAATGTAAAACAGGGGCAGACCCACGTCTTCCGCAACACGGTTTTCTAGGGGAAAGGCATCGATTTGATAATTGTGCACTTAGCCCAATTGCCATGGCGTCTGCATGCAGGTCTGACTGCTTGGAGGTGCTCTTCCAGTCATTTCCAGGGCCCTCCTGCTCTTTTCGCTTAAGCCCTTTATTGCCCTATGTTCCAGCTTCCGGGAATATTTAACAAAATGGGACATCAATGCTCAACACAATATGGATGGAGAGGGAAGAAAGGGTGAGAAAAAGGAGCTTGAACGATATCCATCAGCATGCATCCTCACTTGAACACAGCGCCCATAGACTGCGAATTTTGCCAAGTCTCTCTTGGGGGAAATCCCACATAGGAATCATAGTGTCTTTGTAAAGAACTATAGTTAAGCTATGACTGATCTCTTCGGAGCCCAAAATGGACTTTACTATCCTAACAAGCCAACCCAGAGAGTATGGCTGTCATTTGTGCCAACTGCAGGGAAGCAGCTGGCAGATGAAGAAGAGGGCTGTTTATCTATGATGCCATGCTCCACACCAACAAGACAGTATTAGGTCCTAAGGACAAATGAGAAGGTTCTGAAGGACAGAACACATAACATGAAGTCACCATGTGACCCACACCTATAACTGTGACTGACATAAGAGAAATGGGTTCAATGACTGGCTCCTTGAAAATAAAATAAGGTGCTAACTGGGAATTCTCTGCTCACCCTGCAAAGTTATCCGAGTTCCATAACATCTTGTTTATTAAAGCATCCCTTAGGGTCAGCATCTAGGCTTGTTTTCCTTTGTTTTTAAGTCTCCAGACTCCCCTTTTATGATGACATCACCCACAATACAATCACCAAGGCGTCATTTGCTTCATGCAAAGACTGCCTGCATTTACTTACTTTTAAAAATGTACTAGAACCCACCCATCTGTCTTCCTCAGTCTTTTCCTTTAGGAAAACATCTGCTAAATAGATTGTTCTTGTGACTCCCCCCCCTTTTGTTTTTGTTTGGTTTTGAGACTAGGTCTTGCTATGTATAGATATATCGCTAGCTGGCCTAGAATTTACTGTGTCGAACAGGCTGTCCTCAAAGTTCCGGCACTCCCCCTGTCACTGTCACCTCAGTGCATGGATTACAGGCATGGGCCACTATATTCAGTTCCTCTTATGATTCTTTTTTTTTTCTTTTTGGCTTGAAAACTTAAGTACACATTATGTACAAATGGTGCTGTGTGAATCACCTTAGGAAACCAGGATGGCCTAAGGCTCTCATGTGATCAGGCTGCCTGTGGTGGGGGTAATTAAGTGAAAAGTCCTGGTAGCTTTCTAAACAAATGCATTCCTAATAAGCCAAAATGTCCAGGAAACCCGAGGAAATGACCAGAACAGGCTGGAAGCTTTTGGATATGACTATGAGGAACACATTTAAGGCAAAGCATGGGAAATTGGGAAATGTGGCCTATATAGTGAGACACTATCTCAATCATCCCAAAAGAACATATTTACTCTTGCAAGTAAAAATCTTGCCTTGTCTTTTGTCTTTTTTAAACTTTCTATTGATAGCTTCCATAAACCATTATGATTCCCTCCCGCTCCCACCCTCCCCTATATCTCTTCCCCCTCTCAATTAGTCTCTGTTTTGTTTCAGTGTCTTCAACTTTTCCTCCCATTACGTGTAGGTGTTATCGGGCACTGTGAAATCATGAATATTGAGATGGTTTTGTGTCTGGAAGTTTGTGTTGTAGGCAAACCCTACCTTTGGAAAATTTTGCTTTTTCTTTTGGATGTTGACATCCTCTTGAAATTCTGTGTAACTGCCACACCCATCAATGTCAAATGTGTGCAAGATCACCAGCATTTGTAGACAGTGCTTTTCTGAAAATACAGAGCCTCCTCTCCTAGTAAACTGCCTCCCTGCAAACGTTTCATTCAGCCGGTAAGTGGACAGAACAAAGGCAATGAAAAAATAGCTAGTCTTATCAGAAATGCATTAGCAGTCCTTCAAATTAAAATTACATTTTCAAAAAAATAAAATAAAATAACATTTTGGTGGATATAAAGCAATATGAAGCCTAGCAAGTCATTATTTATGAACTTCTACAATATTGTGAATGCATAAATTCTTGTGGAAATTCCTAAGAAGGGAACATTCATCTTTTAATATATTTACTGAATGTTTGACAGGTACCAGATACTGATTTCATTATGAAGATGCAAAGAGACCTTGTTTTAAACATACTTTGTGCGGATCTCGTGCAGTCCCAGGATTTAATGAGGGGTAGCAGAGGTGAATTTACATGGACAATGGGAGAAAAATTATGTGGGCAATGTGCTTAAAAGCACACAGTCAAGTTCAGCCATAAAATACCTCATACATTTCGTACATTTCCCATGCCAAAGACGACTCTCTCCTCTGTTTTGCCTAGAGATATATCGAGCTGTAATAGGGTTCAGAAAGCCCCTGACAGCTGTGCACTGCCATTCAGACCTGAGAGATTCCATGTTATGATAAAAGTTAATGTGCTCTGACATCTTCTGGGACTCCCTGGGCTCTGGGAATAGCTAATGACGAAATACAGCCTTGTTGAAGAACAGCAGAGGCCTGTGGACTTGAGGATTAGTTCACATATGGGTCGGGTGTGGTGCCTGTGTGGCTCCCCTCTCATGGGCTGAAAAGTAGCTGAACCCCAGTGCCAGCACTGATGGGTTAGAACTATTTCCTGGGGCCAGACAAGTTCAATAAGGAAGCACTAAGTGAAATAACAAAGTGCCAGTTACCCCTTATACCAACCAGTGACCTTTTATATCTAAAAAAAGGTCAGTCAGCATCTTGTGCTCCCTTGCTATGAACACAGATTTGTCTTTTTCAGCAAATGGATAAACACTGGGGTTGTCCTGAAGACACTTCCTCCAGGAGGGCAAAGAGAGAGTCTTCATGTTGAGCTTGGGAGGAAGGCTGAGGCCTACAGCAACACCATGAGGGATCTGCATCCCACCTTCCAAGGACTGTGGCCTCAGGAAACTCAATGTCTTCCACAAGGGAAAAGCAATGAGAATAACATTTACAGTAGCATTATTTATATAGTCAAAGGTGAGAACTCCTCAAATGTCCCTCATCTAACAAAAGGATAAAGGCAGTAGCAGAACATGTTCCTGCCATAAAAAGGAATAGACTGTTGTCTTAGCCATATGCCTCTGGGATGAATCTCCACAACAGGCACAATTTGGGCAAGAAAGTATTTATTGCAATAACAGACACACCGGAAGTTTCAGAATGGTGAAAGAGGCTGGCCCCCTTTCACAGATCCAAGCAGACAGAAAAATACATCCAGCACCTCCAGCCAGAACACTCCAACTCAACTAACAAACAGCATGACCATCAGGCCTGAGCTCAGACTGTTCTTTGCATACGTACAGCTGGAATTTCACATCCACCTTAGAAATTCCTTAGGGCTGGACCCTAGGAGGCCAGGCCAAGGTGACACCTCCTCCAGCTACCAGGCTGGAGACAAATTTTTAATACACTTTTGAATCTATTGGGGGACATTTAATCAAACTACCATAACTATGGACACACAAACAACAGAGATGTCCGAAAGAGGCAAAAAGATCCTGACAGAGAGTAAGATAATGGAAGTCTAGGGCTGTAGGAAGGGGAACTGGGGATGATTGTATTTGTGGAGTTTCTTTTTAGAGTGATTCAGGTGTTCTGGAATTGAGTAGTGGTGATGACTGTACAACTTTTAAGAAGGCAGAAAAAAGAATTAAATGTACACTTTTGAAATAGTGAGTTTTTGCTTTTGTTTTTGTTTTGATATATGGTCTCATCATGTAGCCTGGCTTGCCTTAGGCTCACTATGTATCCCAGGCTAGCTTCAAAGTCATGATCCTTCTGCCTCCAGCTTCCTGACTGCTGGAATTTACCATAACTGGTTCTAAAATGGTGAATGTTATACTATATAAATTATATTTCAATTAAAAAAATCCCTGGGCTCTGAGAATCCCATTTTGACATTCTCAGAATGAATTATAAATCCTCCTATTGGATATTCTCCTCCCTCTCTCTAGTCCAGCTTTGGCTAATAACTTCCCAGGCTCTGCCCACATATTAATTACATTCCCACTATTAAAGGACACAAAGAAGCCAGGCATGGTGGTTCATTCCTTTAATCCCAGCACTCAGGAGGCAGAGGTAGGAGGATTGTCATGAGTTCAAGGCCACCCTGATACTACATAGTGAATTCCAGATCAGCCTGGCTACAGCTAGACCATACCCAGAAAAAAATATTTAAAAAATAAATAAAGGATCCAAAGACTCTAGCATGATAGAGTGAGTTCAATGAAAATAACCTTTTTATTGTATATGAAAAGTTTATATTTTGAAACAAGAAAGGTACATGGAAGTGTGATGGGTCATGCAGCTCCAGAGAAACCCCTCCCCTCGAGTGGGAGGTGTCTAGCTAGAGCTACAACCTAGGGGCTAAAACTGACTGGTCAGGTATGAACCAATCAGCTATCTCTCTGACTCACCTGGAGAAAACTTAAATTAACTTTCCTAGAAGAATGTGCTCTCTTCCCCACATGGCAAGCTAGCAGAAGGACCTCGGAATCTCCTGGCCTTAGGAAGGTAAGGCCTAATGGCTGGAGTAGGGGAAGCTTCCAGATTCTTCCCACATGAACCTCTCCTTCTCATGATGGGAGCCCTCTGTTACTTTTTCTTCTACTGCTTGTTTAGCTAAACAACTTAAGTTCTGTTAAACTCTCCATGTTTTCTCCCCACACTGGTGGCTAGAGAACTCTGTAACTTCCCATGTTTCTTTAAATAATATGATATTATGAACCTCACAGACCACGTGGTGACTGGGCAGCTTTCCTATCCAATTCCCCTTTTCCTTAACTAATTAATCTAGAATAAATGTGTGATAAGACATATTTCTGTCCCTGTATATAATTCTTTTGCATTAGAGGACAGGAACTCTGGGGGTTGGTAAATGCAGCGGTAAAACCCAGATATAGCTGTGCCAAAATTTCCCCGTTACAGAAGGCAGGTGTCACACACTTTTATCCCAGTCCTTGGAAGGTGGAGCTAGGAGTAGCAGCAGTTCAAGATCATCCTCAGCTATATAGTGAGTTTGAGGCCAGCCAGGGCTACGTGAGACTCTGTCTATAAAACAAAAAAAGAAGAAAAAAAGGAAAACAAGAAAAAAGCTACATGCTTTTCATTGGTGACATTAGAATTTGACTATGTCAGATTGAATGTATTTCTGACCATCTAAAGTTAAGTCATTTAAAATAATATTAGGTTGAAAAAAATTTAAAACTGGATTCTTAAAGTATTCACAGTATTGTCCAAAATCTTATAGTATCATTTGCCAGTTTATTAATATCAATAAAAGATGGATATAAAACCTAAGAAAAAAAGTACTAACAGAAAAAAATATTTTTGAGGATTAGTGATTAATGGCTCTTGCTTGAAAAGCCTGATAGCCCAGGTTTGATACCTTGGTGTGCACACAAAGCCAGATGCACAAAGTGGTAC
This sequence comes from Zapus hudsonius, assembly GCA_004024765.1. Lineage (NCBI taxonomy): Eukaryota > Metazoa > Chordata > Mammalia > Rodentia > Dipodidae > Zapus > Zapus hudsonius. The sequence goes on from PVHP010012707.1 coordinate 6,221, forward strand.
ATATATCTAGAGTTCATTTGCAGTGGCAAGAGGGCCTGGTATGTATATTCCCTCTCTCTGCTTGCAAATAAGTAAAATATTTTTGAAAGAAAAATAGATTTCTTAAAGATTTAAAATACAGATTTATAAATACACACACACACATCTTTCCTACCAAATTCTCATCATTCTATAGAAAGGAAAAGAGGAAGCAAGGTGAGATTCTGAAACATGACAAGTGGTGTTACTTGAGGGGTAATAGTATATTCATGGATGAAATTTATATATGGGATTTGATTTAAAATAATCTAGCAAAATAAGGACTATAGGTTGGATAGAATTAGCCATATGTTGATAATTACAGAACTAAGTAAAGGGTGTGGAAAGACCCTTTATGCCCTTTTTCTCTCTTGTATGTGATTAAAAATCCCCACAGTAAAATATTCAATAAGTAAAGATAAGCTAAAGGGGGGCATAATGAGTGATTTTCATTGTTATATTTATGCTTTTTTTCTATTTTTTTCATGTTCTACGATGGGCATGTAACATTTCTATAGTCATAAAACTTGTGCTAAGTAGCATCATTTACACATAATACCAAAATCAATAGTTTTAAAATCTGCCTCAAGAACCATAACAGTGGGTAGGCCATTTACCTCTAAATAAAATTATAAGACAGTAATCCCAGAATTCTGGAAGTGGCGACAAGAGACTCAGGAGTTCAAGGTCATCATCAGCTACAGAATAAGTTTAAGCCCAGTCTGAGCTAGATGTCTAAAAAAAATAAATCAGGTCACTGTGATCAAAGCAAAAATGAGTATTAAGATTGAACCAGGAAATGAGAGGCAGAGTGGCTTTTGCAGACACTGTGAAGAAAACCCATCCTTCCCTTGGTGTAGTTAAAGAGTAGCACAAGAACAATAAAAATCAGACAATGTGAAGTTCCTACTGTTGGGAAACCTTCCCAATGAGGGGAGAGAGGAAAAAAAGAACTGTTTGATCCAAGACTGTGTGCATAGGTGAGCCTGGATAACTGTGACAGAAATCTATTTTGGAATCAGGGTCTTGAAAGGTCATGCCTAGTTCCTATCTAACAGTGTGACATCCTATTAAGAAAAAATACTGGAAGCTGGGTGTGGTGGCACACACCTTTAAACCCAGCACCCCCACTTGTCCATCAAGGGAGGACATCCTCTAAGCTCTCCTGTCGCCTCCTCCCTACTGAGCTCCTGCCACAGCTGTGAAGTGGTCTCAGATGACATGAACAAGCAGTTGAAGAAAAGTATTTCAATTAATGAACAGGAATGCTGCCTGTCATAATAAGCCTTTCACTGTAATAACAGAAATTCAAATTTTCAAAAGATGTCTTTAGCCAGGGTTAAAACAGTAATACCACATTGCCTGGTATTCAATAGAGGACTGATGAAAGTTTACCCAAAGTTTTCTGGAAGATCATTTGTTTTCCTAGAGGAGCAGCACTGAAGCAGCCTGTCAACTTTAACCTAGAATTTCCACTTCCAGGAATTTATGTGAAGAAAATAAGAGATTCAAATGATACATATATGTCATTCTCAGAGTATGAACAAGGACCCAGAAAGCAAGCTAGATTTCAGCAACCCAGGATTGGCTAAGTCACTTTACATAGATGTCACAGACCTTGTTAAAATCTCAATTCAAATTAGATAAATCATTTTAAGTGATTAACATATTTACAATATAAATGTGTAAAAATTCCCATGACATATCATGTGAAAAGTAGGATATACACAGATATATGCTTCAGACTCACTAGATAACTATAAAATAAAATGACTATAAGTAAAAGAAATAGCACAGACTAGCCAGCACTCAGGAGGTGGGGTAGGAGGATCGCTGTGAATTTGAGGCCAGTCTGAGACTACATAGAGATTTTCAGGTCAGCCTAGACTAGAGTAAAGACACTACCTTGAAAGCCCCCCCCCCAAAAAAAAAAGAGCAAACGAGCAAGGGCTGATGAGGATGAAGAGAAATTGGAAGATTCTCACAAATTTAAACATTAAATAATCACATCTTTCAGCAATTCCATTCCCAGGTGTACACACAAGAGAAATGGCAACTTATGTCTACACAAAAACCTGTATGTGGGCTGGAGAGATGGCTCAGCAGTTAATGAGCTTCCCTGCAAAACCTAACAACCCTGGTTTGATTCCTCAGTACCCAGGTAAAACCAGATGCACAAAGTAGCACATGTATTTCGAGTATATTTGCAGTAGTTAGAGGCCCTGGTGCACCTATTCTCTCCCCCACTCTCTGTCTCTCTCTGCCTCTCTCTCCTTGAAAATAAATATTTTTAAAAACCTGTATGCAAATGTTCATATAAACATTATGAATTATACACACAAACATTCATCAACTAAAAAATGAATGAAGTAAGAATGATGTATACATGTAATAGAATTTTAATGGGCATCAAAACTAAATGAAGTACTCAATGACACATGTCATGAACTGTGAACATGTTAGGTTGAGAGAAGCCAGACACAGAAAGACACAAATCCATATAGGCAAATTAGGTGCTGGGTATGGCAGGGGTGACTGTTGGTAACAGATTTCTTCCATGGCAAATGCTCTACATTTCAATGGCTATGCAATCTTGTGAAATATATGAATACCCATATAATCATACAATTTAAATGATGAACTTTATGATATGTGAAAGTTAGCCCAATAAATTTTATAACAAAAATATGTAACTAAAATAACATAGTCTTTTTTGTTTGCTTGTTTTTAAGAGTCAATGTAGTCAGAGAAAACAAAACAAAAAACAGCTCATCCAACTGTGAACAGGGGCTGTCATAGATATTACAGTGTGCTCTATTCTCAGTTTTGTCTACAATTTCTATTTTTACCCTAAAAAACAGATAGTAGTTTCCAAATGCTTTGGGGAAAAATAGCTATTTTTTTTTTAATATTATCACTAAACACTTTGATGAATGGTCATCAGAGAAGAGTAAAGACTCAGCCAGGGAATCCAGAGGCTTCCCATTAGTCTGATGTCAGCACCACAGTTTCTGGGCAACCATATTAAATAGTAAGTAGGATGCAGGATCTGGGAGGAGTCTCCCTAATTTATAACCACAAATACTGGCATTGACATGCTATAGTTTGGATCAGAAATAATTGCTCACAGGCCCATATGTGTGAACACAGAATCCCAGATGTGGGAACCTTTGGGACTTGGGGCCTACCTAGCAGAAGTGAAGGTGTACTGTGGAGGTCATCTCCCTGTCTGATTCGACAAAGCTTCCACTGCTACGGGTGGAGATACTTCACCAGGTTTTCCCCACCATTGCAGATGGTGCCAACTGAAAAGTTGAAAAGTAAAGCTTCCTCCCATAAGTTGATTCTGTCAGGCATTTTTACCCAGTGACAAGAAAAGTGACTGAAACAGCATTGGAGCCTTGTCATATTAGAGCCAACCTGGGTAGTGACCCACCTGAGTCTTCATCACTCTTAGCAACCAGAGCCTCCTCCAGCAGGCACAGGCACTGGAGGGAGCTGTCCCCCTCCTCCAGTCTTACTTCAGTTGGCATGAGCAGGACGTACATACATAAATGTTCCCTTTACCTGGGGCTCATCTCCTGCAAGCACTCTCGCTGTAACTCTCACAGTCATGTGACTCCATCAGAGACAAGGAAACTGAACCTCACAGAAAGCCCATAGACATTAGTTATCCAAGGAGAACCTACATATGAGCTGGAGCCACAACAAAGCCCACATGGTTTGCAATCTGGAGAGACCTTTTACTATGCCATGATCTCTGTTACAGCAGAGGAGACTAGAGCGCATGGACCAGTCATCCCTCCTAAAGCCCAGGTGGAAACAAAACCCAGGGAATGAGAAGTGATTCCATGTTGGGCTGTATTTGATTCCCCATAGGGCAAAGCATCCCAAAATCTGTTGATATGAAAAATACCCCCAAAGCTGTGAAAAGTCCAAATACCAAGGCACTTCCCAGAACAACCTTTTCCTCTCTCCCTCCTTCCTTCCTTCCTTCCTTCCTTTCTTCCCTTCTTTCTTTCCTTTCCATTTTCCATCTATTCACACCCTAGAACAATGGATGGCTGGAGGTAGCAGGCATATATCAGTGTTTAACTGAGTCTAGCAGGCTCCACACTCAGCCAAGTAAGAAAGCCACCATGTTAATCTTTGGGGCTTTACAGATCTGATGGGAGAAATCAAGGCATTGCTGTCCTTTTTGAAAAGGCAGAAGACATTCAGTTCAGATCAACTTCCAGAAACTACATAATTCACCTATTACATACTTTGGAGACAACCGATTATCTGCCTTCCTAGCTGTTTCTGGTTTTCAATGATTGTGTAATGTCAATGGCAGTGTACCTGCTTGATCACAAATTAGTGACTAAAATGTAACTCCAGTTTAAGCTCACACGGTAAAATGAACTATGCAGCTAATTGAGAGAGCCCACTGCTCTTCTTTCTGAGTGACAAGGTTCTGAATCGATTCTTCCAAAATGAAGAAAAGAAAGCACTCAAAATACTGAAAACAGAGTGGTAACAAGTAGTTCAACTAAAAATGCACACTTCCTCTGGGATTTTCAGCAGGCGGCACAGTGTAGCCCCACTGATTTATTTCAAGTGTATATTCAAGTTTTAGGCTAACAAGAATTAGCTTCTCAACAATTTACTGGGAGAACAAGATGGTTCCTGTGTTATTAAAATGTGATTTCACTGTGGTTTAAGCACAGCTTCTCAACATGTCAATTATGTAAGCGTAGAATTCTGATGTGACAATGGGGGTGGTTAGGATGGTACAGGAGAAAAAAAAAAACATGCTGGATTGATGAGCCAAGTTGGGAAATATAATTCTAAACCACAGAAACTGGAATGCTTTTTTGCAAGTCTTAGATAAATCAAGAGTTCCCCGAGAGTAAGCAAATGTTACCACCACCATGGATTTGCTGCATGGGTGGCTGTGTGGGTGGTCTCCTTGAGGGTCAGAGACTCCACAAACTGGGGTCAAGGGATGGCAGTCTTTCTCTTTGGCAAACAATACCAGGGAAGTCCTGGACTCTTGGTGCACAATTATTTTCACAGATTCCTAGAAGGGAGCCTAAAATAACAACAGTGTAGGGGCTGATTGTTCAGTGGTTTAAAAGGTCTTGCTTACAGAGCCTAAGAACCTGCGGTCTAATTCTCACAGTACCCACAAAGTGGTGCATGCATCTGGAGTTCCTGTTTGCAATGGCAGGAGGTCCTGGCTCACCCGTACTTCTCTCTCTTAAATAGATATTTTAAAAATGACAACAACATATTTAAGTATTAAGTATTTCTCCTGATCTAAAATCACAACCTTCACACTACTCAAGGTGAAAGCAGTTCAGGAAATTTGAATAACTGGGGACTGGCACCTCAAAAGTAAAGTTTGACTTACCAAATACCTCTATATACCCCCATTCTCTCCTCTCCCCTTTCTTCCATCAATCCACGTATCTACCCTTTCTCTGAGCTTACATAAAGCAGAAAATGTGATAATGACAAGAGATGATAATGATCATGATATTAATGATACAAGCTACAATGTAACAAGTACACACTAGGTATTAGATGTTTTGTGGATAAGGACTCTGTTACTTAGTCCTCTCAGTGAGGCAGGGTTGTTTAATCATCACTTCCCACATTTACAGATGAAAAACCTGAGGAGCACAAAGGAGGAGTTTGTCAAGGTCACCATCTTAGCAGGTAACAGAATAGAGATTTATAGCTAAGTTACAGATGAATTAGCCAAGATTTCTGCTCCTGTGGGACACTATCCAAAAATAACAACAAAAAAATCAATATAGAAAAAAAAGGCATCTCAAAGTAACACACGTGACTACTGGGTGTGTTACTGATGCTCCAAGAAATGACTCAAAAATGCAAAGGTGGTGCTGAGGAGAGAAAAGAGAAGGAATGAGGAGGTCTTGCAGTGGATGAGACCCAAAGTCATGGAATGAGCAGGTGAAGACAGGTAGAAAGGAACAGCACAAGCTAATGGCAAGAGTCAGCATGGAGACACTGTGGGTGTTTCTGTCGGCATAGATTATAGAGGCAGGGGTGTGTAGGGATGTGGTCATCAGTGACATGGGAGAATGGACCTGGCCTCCGAGATCTGGATGGGCCACACCAGCAAGTACAGACAATGCAGTCCAGGCTGGAAGACGATCCCACGCAAGTCCAAGTCGGGCTCAGAGCTGAGCTTGCATGTGAGAGCAATCCCTCTGTAGAGCCATCTCTCTGGTAGAGAGATCCCTGTGGTAGAGCCATCCCTCTGTAGAGCCATCCCTCTGGTATAGCGATCCCTCTGGTAGCTCCAAGTTGTAAAGAGCAAAATGACCCCTTGGTCTTCCTCAGCCCAGAGATCAGCCTCATTTGAAGACAAGTAGGAACCAAGGGGAAATGAACACTGACTTCGGAGCAAATGTGTGCAGACGGCTGCAAATGAGAGCAAATAGCTGCCATTTCTGCTTAAAGGGACTCCACGGAGAGACACCTTCTAGACATTTGGAGGAAAATGGCCTGAGTATCTTAATTGAGGGGTTGTGCCTCTCTTCTGATGGGTTTGTTTAACGTCCTTTATGGGCATTTCAGCAAAACAAATTTCCTCTTGGTGATAGAAAATTGGCTGGAGGAAGCATCAACTCTGACCTTGAAAGGACCTTAATAATCCTCCCAGTAGGCAGGGGTTGTCATCCATCCAATTAATGGGACAAATCTCCTTCAGGGTGTGATGTATTCTACATGATGCCTTCCTCAAATGTGTCCGCTCTTCCTGATTCTCCAAATCACTGTCTTAGTTAAGCTCAGTGGAGACTTCAGACTAAGGTCTGGCCCCACTAACTATTAGCAAGCATGACCTTCCTTGAGTCCTTAATATCTTAAAACCTCACTTTCTTGATCTAGAAAATGTAGCTATTTGTTGAACTCAGAAGAACCGTTAGACACTTGGGATTACTTTGCCATGTTAAGCTACCTTCTGAGCCCTTGTAAGAACATGATAGGATGACACATCAGCACTAATAAACATTAGCAAATATTATCACCATTATCATTACATGCATTGTAGCTCCAATTAGGATATCAGTGTCCTCATTATTTAACAATATTCAGGGTGCTACTTGGTCAGTTTTCCATAGGGTGATGTGTGTATGTTTGTATACACACACACACACACACACACACACACACACACACACACACACACCAGGGTCTCACCCTAGCCCAGGCTATCCCGGAACCTAAAACTCTTCATTCTCTCAGCTGGTAAGTATCCCACAGATGCTTCTACCAAGAACTGAGGTTAACCATGTACATAGCAGTATCTATATGTACCTAGTCATCCTAACTGGTTCTATCACCCATTTTCCTAGAAAAAAATGTTTCTCAAAATGAGATAGGATGTTATTAAAAGGAGTTACATTTCAAGGGATTATGAGCTATTATCTATGGTGTAGTAAAGCACAGGTGTAGGTCAGATAATCAAATCAAATCTACTTCCAGGTTTTATGAATAAAATTCTTTGGAACACAATCATTACAAACCATATACACACCATATGAAGCTACTACCTTCGCAGTACCATGATCTCAGTTAATAATCACTGTTGATTAGTTGCTAGAGAAACCATTCAATTCACAATAACAACTATTTGCCACCTGACTCTTCACAAAAAATCTTCACAGGCCTACATCTATCCTAGTGGTTTAAGTGATCTTTGTTTAATGGAATTTACATTATTTGCTAGAGGAAAAGACATGCTAGCCATGTCTGTAGATACTAGTGGGGGATAGTGAGGGGTGGGAGAAGAGAAACACAGAGTACCTGTATCTACTCTCTAATGCTTGTTTTTGAATTTTATATTTTGTTGTTATAAAAAATAATTAGGTTTCATTATGGTGTTTTCTAACAAAAATTTTCCTTTCCTCTCTCTGCCATCTTCCCTCATGAATTCCTCTAAACTTAGCCTCTGACATGCTTCCTTTTGTCCTCACCCCCTTTCTCATCATTGTTCTTGTGGTCTCCTATCTGAAGTCATAGCCTCACATCCAAAAGGAGCTGGTTTTAGGTCTTTATTTCACATCCATCACTTTGATATCATAAAACATGATAGTGATGACTGATCACAGAATTCCTCTGGAAATCAACAATAAAATTATTCTACTAAAATTCTTTATTTTTATTTTCTCAGATTTCTTCATTGTATCAAAATTATTTATTTTGCAAACATCATAATGGATGTCAGCCACATGTTGCTGGGATGAATCTCCAAACCAGGCACAGTTATGGGAGGAAAGGATTAAATGAAGCTAAAATGCAGGGAAAGTTCCATAATGGTGAAAGAGGTTGGCCCCCTTCATAGGTCCAAGCAGAAAGGGAAACCCATTATCAACACCACACACACACCAACAAAACAGGCAGTGGGAAGAGACTTTTCCTCCTTTATATAGACTTAGAGCTGGATCTTGCAACCCTTTTCTAGCCTGTTGACTCCCTGAGTCTCTAGAATTTCCTTCTTGCACTGCCCTCCAAGGAAAAGAAGCCTGTTTCTAGCTCCCCTGAGCTTCCTTACATCCTGCCTCTTACCGAAAGGGCTGCCTTTCTGTGAACATCCTCAGATTACTAAAAAGGTCTAGTTGACAACAAAACTTAACTATCACAGTGGTTAATTAAAATACATTGTTAAATTTACTCCTTAGCAGTGAATAGTCCTACTGATGGAAAAAGGTGCATTGGATTTTTCTTTTAAACAAATGTAATTATAAAGTGACTGGCAACTCACTTAACAATTTTTCTCTTCACCAAAGGTATATTTCTCAGTTTTCCTCTTCAGCAAGGATATGACTCTGGAGTTTGGCATCACATAAGACTATCAAAAAGTTCTTCAGAAGCACCATTATCATGACAGATAACAAACGGAGTTGAGAAAGCAAATGGTTACTTTCCAATGATCTAGGCCAGTTCCTGGCACTGGTACATGTGCTGAAGAAAGGCAAAAGTGAGGCAAACAAGTATTAAGCTAGGTGGAGGAAGAAGACACACGGGAAACTTGGGTCCATCAGACAGAGGGAATCCTAGTGTCATGCTTGTAGAAACATCCCTCTGTACCTCACTTTCGGAAACAGATTACTCCTAAGGCAACCCTAATCATCCAGAAAGACACGGAAAGCCAAAGGAAACAGACACTACAGTGTCAAAGAAAATGAATCAAATCACTTGCTCTGAAAGAGAATAAGGAAGGTCCCTCAGGTTCATGGGTTTGCAGCAGTGTAAATAAAGAATAGCAAAGAAAATGGGAAAAGAGACCCAGTAGAGAAATAAGTACTCTTCGATCCACAGTGGAGCACAGGCAGAGTGACAATCACCTCTGTCTGGCTCGTGTTCTACTCAGACCCCTCTGCTCTTTGTTGCCAGGAATCTCACAAGCCATGCAGAGGCCCAAATTTTAGTGATTATGAAAACCTTTAAGAGATGCATGCTTCTTCGCTAATCATATCTCATTAGGTCACATTGATCTTTTCTTCTGCTTAAAGTCAATTTCTTATTTTTATCTAACATTGCATGCTGTCTTAAAAACCTCTAGGATCATATTAGCTAAAGTTAAGAAACAAGAGCATATTTTAAAATATTTATTTCTTTGCAAGCAGAGAGAGAGAGAGAGAGAGAGAGAGAGAGAGAGAGAGAGAGAGAGAGAGAGAGAGAGAGAGAGAGGAAAAACAAAGAGAATGGGCACTCCAGGGCCTCCACCTCTGCAGAGGATCTTCAGATACATGCATCATTTTGTGCATCTGGCTTCCCCATGTGGGCAATGGGGAACTGAACCTGGGTGGTTAGGCCTTGAAGTCAAGTGCCTTAACTGCTGAGCCACCTTCTCAGCCCACAAGTGCATATTAGCAACACATGTGTAATGCAAGGAGAAGTATCTGGTGATTTCATGTATTGCAGTTATTCTCCCCAGAGTCACAAATTTGAAAAGTAAAGCCTAGAGATGCTAAGTAGTTTTGTCAGAGCCATACGTCTAACAGTAAGTGGTCCAGCTGAAATTTAAACCTGGGTTTAGTTGATCCCTCAGACATGCTATTTCTACTAATAGAAGGGCTGTGGATTAGTGTCCTGCTGCTAGCATATTGCAGCCCATGGGAAATCTGGTTGTTTTGTCAATAAAGTTTTATTGGGACTCACTATCCATGGCTGCTTCAATGATACAATGGCACAGCTGAGTATTTTCAACAGTTTCAGAGCTTTAAAATTTGAAATACTTACTCCCTGGCCCACACTGTGCATTAACATTTGTGTTTAACAAAAGATGATTATATAATCTACTTTAGAAATGTTTTAATTATATTAAAAGATGCAATGCTTACAGAGTTAAATATCAAAAAGCAAAGAAGTTACTTTTAAGGAAAACACTCTTCCCTTATGTTTCTAGATATGCTAAATGTCTCATAGTGCTTGGGAGATGGCTCAGCAGTTAAAGGTGCTTGCTCCCCAAACCTGATGGCTTGAGTTCAGTTCCCCAGTACCCACAAAAAACTAGATGTACAAAATGACACATGCACCTGGAGTTTGTTTACAGTGGCAAGAGGTCCTAGCATGACTCCTCTCATTCTCTCTCTCCTTGAAAATAAATAATAAAAATAAAAACATTTTAAAATGTCTCATAATATGATTTTTTTAAAAAGTCAATATAAAAAAACATATGGGGGTGCTGGAGAGATGGATCAATGGTTAAAGGAGCTTGTCTGCAAAGTTTGACAATCTGAGTTTGATTCCCAAGTACCCATGTAAAGCCAGACACACAAAGTGGCACATGTGTCTGGAGTTCCTTTGCACTGGCAGAAGGCCCTGGCAGTCCCCATACTCACTCTCTGTGTGTCTTCCTCTTTCTATCTCTGCCTCTGTCTCTCTCAAATGCATACATAAAATACTTTTTTGAAAAAGCATATGGGGTGAGGAAAAAATTAAGTAGAAAGCCTCTTAAAAATTCTCTGAAAAATCATAATTCAGATATAAACTTATAACATTCATTACAGTATACAGTTAAAATCTACCTCTGTGGTTTTTTCGTCTTAGTTTTCATACTCTGTGGAAGAGCAAAGCAACACGATCCCCCAGTAGGCAAACCAAAACGGGATTCTCATGTGGAGCAAAGAACGATGCAGAAACATTGGCTGAAACATTATTCTTAAAACTGAACTAGGGAGAAAAAGAAAGATCAACCTGTAATTTACACATTGGTCTTTGGGGCAATTTTTCCTTCAGATTTTAGGTTTTGTTTATAATTTATAGCCCACCCACTTTCATGGAAGGACTGGAGACAGCACACTGTGGAACAGGAATCCAAGAATATTATATCTGGGATTGGTGGGCTCAAGTTCTGAAAGCAATTTAGTAGAAAGCGAAAATAAATAACTTTGTTAAAGATTTTCCTCCTCAAAAGTTTAATAAATAAGGATTGAGAACCTTTATTTTAACTATAAGAAACTATTTAATCTGATATTTCTAGCGAAATGAAGCCCAATTTCTTTCAATTATATTACACACAGAAATTTGAGAAAAGAAATAGAAATCCATGTTGGAAAAAATGAAGTTCTAGAATCCTTCAGAATTGTATAACTATGTTAATATAAATTTCCTATCAATTTCAATTAATTTCCAGGACAAATCAAAGTCACTGGCCAATGCGAGCTGGAAAGCAACTGGAATCCAAGCAGCCATGTCCTGTTTATGTACTGTCCCCAACTTTTAAAATTGCAGGACTAGAATCCAACTATTTACTTATTGGAAGCTATGGAACTCTAAGGAAAAAAAAAGATGTATCAATGGCATACCTTTTTCTTGGAGCTGTTAAAATATTTTAGAAAGTATCCAAAATGAATTCTCTCCAATAAACTAAGTAGCTACAATCAGGGACAAAAATGTGAAAAAAAACTCAAATAATATGCTATAATTTCCACATCTGTCACAGAGCAGCCAAATGCCTGCTCTAAGCAACCAGGAGAGCTGAGCTCCCCCACACTGATTGCACTCTGAGGGATGCCCCTGCCTGCCAGGCACTGTGGAATTCGGCTCCTCTCCAGAATCCCAGTTTAAACAAAAATATTCTTCAAAATGCAGTCTGGTAGGAACTTACCACAGTCTTTGGTTTGGAACTTTCCAGTAATGCCCAGAATAATTCGACCTGAGACACACTGGCTAACCACCATGGCCACTAACTCTAGGGAGAAGTATCTAGAAGTAGCCTGAGGTTCCTGGTGTGACCACCCCATGAGTGAGTAGAGAATAACAGGAAAAAATGAATGAAAAAGGAACAAATCAAACAGAGAAAGGCAGTAGAGAAGTGGGCAGGGAAAGATGTACAGGGTCGTATCAAGACTCGCTGCAGCAAGCAGACATGTGTCTCTGTGTGTCTGGACATCTCACAGTATCCTGGCCAAAACTTGAGCAGGAGGGTGATCAAGTTTCTAGTGCCAGCAACCCTTTCATAGGACACCAAGGAGAGGAAATGATGTGCTACGCGACAGCACAGGGACCTCCTAAGTAAAGTTAGCTCCACTTGAAAGCAGGGCTTACTCATTCTCCTAGTCTAGCTGGCTGGCTCACCCAGGGATCCTTCTCTCCACCTCCTGAGCTCTAGGGTTACAAGCTTAGTTCCAACTCTGGTTCTCACATTCTGGCAGCTAACGCTTTATCTACTGAACCATCTCCCAAACCCTAAAACAGGGTGTAATTTTTAAACAACACAGAATAAAAAAGCAGAGGGATTCCAATAGATTAAAATACATTGACTTTATTTTAATTTTGATGTAAAAAATTAAGGCAAATAAATTGGAGATAGGATAGAATGGAAGGAGGGATGAGAAATGAGAGAAAGGGTCAGAAGGAGGGTGAGAGGGGGGAGAGGAAAAAAGGGAGGGAGAGAGCTGTTTTTTTTAAAAAACATTAAGTGTTGTGTTCTTTGCAGTGCTGGGATGGAGGCCCAGGGCCTTGTGCAGATTAGGCAAGAGTTACACCACTGAGCCACATCCACAACCTTTAATTTCTTTGAAGATATGAAATTTGGGGGGAACATGTTACTCAGAAATACATAACAAATACAGAAGTACATAGTGGAAACCACATGAACAAAGTGCCACAGGTTCTGGTGTCCGACAAATGGGTCCAGATTCTGGACCGACCACTTGCTACGTGTGGGAAAGAGACTCAGCCTCTCTGTGTTTCCATCTCTCCTTTTGGTAAACAGGCTGATAATGGAAAATATCTGGGATTATTATAAGAAATCCAAACTGAAAATCTGTTCGTAGAACACTGCCTTGCATGGAGTAAACAAGAAGTTGGCTAGCATCTGCCGCTTAAATCATTGCTATGAGTAGGGCTCATTCTGTGGCAGCCGCCTCCTCCCCATCCCCCTCCCCCAAACATGAAAGCATCCCTGGAAAGGACTGCACATCCCTGGTAGGCAGGAGGGACTGTTTCTACCGGCTTTGCCACTGGCATCCATTTCTGTCAGCGCCAGATGACAATCCAATACACACCCATCCCAGGGTGAGAGGTCACACAAGCTGGAGCACACGAGGAGCCTGAAGACTCTGTCATGTTTTACGCACTGGCTCTGAAACAGGGCATTAAATACATCATCTACATGGAATTTATGGTGAAGGGTTTTTCCTCTCTTCAGTCCAACAGCACAAAAAGAAACTGGTTCTGAACTGGCAGCCTTTCTTTCATTTGTCATTATGTTTTATACACAAGGAAATTTTAATGTCTGAAGATGGGAGGTGATGATAAGACTAGAGTTACACGTGTTTTTCTGGCAGCCTGGTCACCAGCACTTAAATTCACTTCTGACAGTTCTGAGTCTAAAGACTGTAAGTACTAACCTGTCATTTGCCTTTGCAGGGAGGTTTCAATATTGGCAGTATGTCAGAAGGAAAATCACTTGCTTTTTTTTATGCATGTTTTCGCCACCACAATGTTTCTCTAAGCCGTGTACAATGCTGTACTCTCAAGAGACAAAGAAAAAGTACTGCAGGGGATTATTTCTAACAGAAAACCTGTCCCTGAATCCTAACCTACAAGTATAAAAATTTCAAGTCCTATGCGAAAATCTAGGATTGGGACAAAATGGGCAATCTGCTCCCTCCAAGAATTGACACATGGTGGTTAAAAAAGGCTCTTAAATTTGATGATTTCCAACCTACTTAATGGTCAAAAACTAATGGTCCCATTCAGTTGGGGAAGACGATGCTATTAGGTAACAGTTGGCTCGTCTCAGCAAAGCTGCAGGAATAGGACTGAGAATGGACTGAAATCCCACCTGTGCCACCAGCTTCATGTGACCCTATGAAAGCCACTGGTTTTCTGTGGCATTCAGTGTCCGCTCCCCTTTAAAACGAAAGACAGTATCACATGGTGGGTAAGAGGAAATCCTGGCCACATGGGGTCTCAGCCTCTCTACTTACTAAGTGGCAATGGATAGACCTCCTATCCTTTCTTATCAGTCTCCCTTTTCTCATCTTTATAGTGGAGATAGCCATTTCACCATGAAAGATGGCTTGGAAAATTAAGCCAGAAAGTGTATGCAAAATATTCTAAGTGTGTGGCCCCCATGGAGCACCCTCCCCCAAATTAGCTGCTACTTCTACTGCTGACGATTAGGATTTTCCCTCGCCAACTGCAGGCATTCAGTTGAGGAGTCAGAAGTTATTAATAAAGTGCTGCTTGCTGACAGTTAAGGTTGTGGCTTATTTGAGGTTAACTTGCCATTCAATGGTACCCAAAGTCTGCCCAGAATCTAGAAGAATGCCTGGAGCCTTGGAGGCACCCACTGAATGAGTGCTAAGTGACGCAAATGATGAAAGAGGGAATGAACGAATGTCACACAATCTGCTGCTGTTCCCAGTCTCAAATCCTTCTGATAGCTCTGGCTCAGAGCTGGGAAGTGTACACAGTTGGGCTCACAGATGTGCTGGCTGGGACCTGGGCAAGGAGAGATCTGGCTGTATGACTTAGACTCTGGAAAGTACACTTAGCCTAAGGAGTTAGGTCACTTGTTTTCTCAGGGCCTGAAAGTTCAAATATTTCAGGCCAAGGAGATGGCTCAGTTGGTAATCTGAATTCATAGACATGAGGACCTGAATTCAGATCTCCAGCAACCATGTAAATGCTGGTTGTGGTAACACATGCCTGCAATCTCAAGGCTCCAGGGATAGATCCCCAGGAAAGCTAGTTAGCTAGTCTAGTCAAATCAGGGAGTTCTACGTTTAATGAGAGACCCCCCCATCTCAAAGACTAAGGGGGAGAGTGATTGACGAAGACACTCAATGTTGATCTCTGACCTTTACATGCACACAAGTGTATGTGCTTCTGATAGACATATGCACACTCACATACAATGCCACATTCACACATGCACACACATGAACATGCGAAAAAAAGTTAAATATTGGGATATTCTGAAAGAACAGAGTGACTGGATCAACATGGACCACCTGATGGACTCAGCATTTAAATGTCTGGTTTAAGATCCCTTTCTCATACCCACCATTTGCTCGGAAAACTTGAACCCCATTGTCCCCCAGACAGCCCAGACAAAGCTCCCCCTCCCTCCAGGCCAGGCAGGTCATTACCACTTGTATAGTGACTCCACCCTTTGCTCCACCCAGGCTATGATTAACTTGGCCCATGTGCTTCAATCATCTCACTATAATTAATTAAAATAATTAATTAGTTATTTATTGATGAAACAAAACCCACTATGTGAAATGAGAAGTCAGTATTATTTGTCCTATAAATGAGGCAGCCATAAACACTTGGAACCAAAATATTATAATTACAATCTAGTGTAGTGTCATGGTTTGATCCAGGTGTCCCCCACAAACAGATGAATGTGTTCTCAGTGATTGATCCTCAGCTGATGGCAGTTCGGGAATTAGAACCTCGCTAGAGCTGTGTTGTTGGGGGTGGGCTTATGGGGGTTATAAGCCAGCTTCCCCTTGCCAGTGTTTGGCACACCTTCCTGCCACTGTTTGCAGTGCTGTGGCGGAGGTGATGTCCACCCCTCTGCTCATGCCATCATTTTCCCTGCCAGAATGGAGTTTCCCCTCAAGTCTGTAAGCCAAATAAACCCATTTCTCCACAAGCTGCTTTTGCTCAGGTTCTTTCTGTGCAGCAACTAGAAAGCTGGCCTACAACATGTGGGGTCTACCCTATCTTTCCCTCCCTCCCTCTCATTTCCTCATTGCTTCTATCCTCCATTTCTCTTCTTTTGCCCCTCTCTCTATGGAAAAAAGGAAGCTGCTTGTGAAAACATCAATGTGTGTACAATCCTAACGACAGCTTCCCCTTCCAGGGTTTTAAAGGACTAAATAAGAACGGACAAGAAGGAGTGAGTTTCTTGCGAATGCATCTGTGTTTGGAGCTATATCCATGGCCATATCAAATCAGTGAAGCTTAGAAAGCACTAGATCTGACTTTTACTCCAGATTTTCAGCCCCTTGCAGTATAGGACAAGTTAGGTTACTTGATCTCAGATGCCCTTAAAGCATACCTCTCCTGTATTCTGAGAGTTAATGAAAACATGTCTATGACAGGAGGCATCTTAAAATTGTCCTAGCTTTTTTTGGTCCTTTTGTGCTTGAAGTGTGTCTTTTTAAATTTATATATATATATATATATATATATATATATATATATATATATATATACACACACACACACACACACATTGTCTGAGAAGCTATTAGATTGATGACATATCTCATAATGAGGGTGACTCAGAGTCAAGGCAATACAGTCCACCTTAACAGGACCAATATAAATGAGCCTCCTGTTTGGACGCCAAGACAACACCCCAGCCTTGCATTCTCCCAGTTGTGTTCATCTGATAAAGACATTACAAGAGCAAGGAATTATGATCTATAACCCTGCACTGGAACACTCACACATTCTTGGCCTTGAACGCTTCAGCAAAATGCTGCACGCTACGGAGCAGAGCGAGGTCCAGGGTCATTGCTTCTACCTTGGCTTTGTGCTGGAATGAGAGAAAATAAAAAGAAATGATAAATAACAGCAAGTTTAGTTCGTGGTATCAAGTTACAGTAAATGTGCTATGGAACATGTCGGAATTCCCCTGCTTAATATTAGACGCCCGCAGAGAATATAAATCATGGGAATGGATGGAGGAGCAGGGCTTTCACTGCCAAGTTTGGGGAGCATGTGAGGCTGGGACTTTGCTGAATTTACAGGCTGGGTGTTGTGCTAAGCTCCGTGAGGCACAGGATGAGGACATGAGGAGTCTTCCTGCTTCAGTTAGCTCGTCTCAATCTGCTTAGTAGTTGCTGTATGGATGGGATGCACCAGAACCAGACCTGGGCATCATGAAATGAATAGAACATTCTCAGAAGCGTCCACTCAGGTTCTGAAACATTTCCAGTGAGCCCAGTAAGCATGCATCAAAAATTAAAGACAACTCAGCCAGATATGGTAACACTCATGATCCCAGGGCTCAGTGGGCTGAGGCAAGAGGATCATAATTTTGAGGCCAGCCGAGGCTAGACAGTGAGTTCCAGCTAGGCTGGGCTACATAGCAAGACACTGTCCTAGCCCCTTTGAAAAAAAATTAGAGGCAGTTCATTTATACAAAGTACAAAAACATATAAGACTCATGTATATCCATACGCTCTGATTCACCTTAGATCCCCCAAATCCCCCTGGTGATTACCATAGAAAACACAGATAGGTACACATGTGATGATGATAGTGGAGGGATGGTGGCTACTGTCTTCTCAGAGTCTACCCTGAGTGGGCACTTGAAAACATCTCATTTAGTACTCACAGCAACTGAACAACAGGCAATATTTCCTCACATGTTACAGGGTAGTGTCTTAAAAGAAACCACAGAGAAAAGAAAGGAGAGAGGGAGAAGAATTGACCCCCAATCAATTTGACTTCAAATTCAAGTTCTCTTCGGGCAAGAAGCCAGAACTGGAGAGGTCAGAATTGGATGCAGTCAAGTCCCACCGGACATGGTCCTTGTAGCAGGATTCTGGAAGAGACTGCAGGGCTGTTCTGGCTTGCCTTGCATTTATGGAGCACTCCCAACTTTTACATCTGGATGGACCCTGGAGTGCAAAGATTAACTACTACCCCTTCTTAGACCTAACTCCACCAAGAATGCCCAAGGCTACCTTTCTATTCAGGAACAAAAAGCCCCATGAAACAAATGATTAACTTGGGAATTCTCGTCTAGACTGTGATACAAACATAAGACTAAGGAGAATAGCAGGATCCATCTAACACTGTGAAAGGGACTCAAATGGCACTGCTGAGAACAGTCCCGCCCCCTCGCTACCATACTCAGGGACAGATACATGCTATGCTGGGATGTTGGAGCATCTGCAGCTGGCTTATCTTGGCTGCCTCTATCCTGGGCTCTAACCCAAGTCCTGAGCTTTGAAGCATAAACCTCAGCCAGCAGCTATGGAAAATACACTGGTTTTGTATGCTTTACCATGTCTGAGCCTCAGTTTC
The DNA here is from genome assembly GCA_004024765.1 of Zapus hudsonius. Classification (NCBI taxonomy): domain Eukaryota; kingdom Metazoa; phylum Chordata; class Mammalia; order Rodentia; family Dipodidae; genus Zapus; species Zapus hudsonius. Next base: position 24,767 of record PVHP010012707.1, read on the forward strand.
CATATTTGAAAAAAGATGAATAGTAATTAAGTCTACATCACTTCTGACTGAGTTGCTGAATTCTTAAACTACTAAAGTCGAGAGGCTATTTAACACATTCAGCTAGAGACGAGATGACCCCCAGGTCAAGTTCTTGCCCTGATACATGCCACACAGCAGCGAATAGATGTTTGCATGAGGTACAGTACCACATGGTAGACACAGGTCCTCCCTGAAGACAACACCCATTCTGGTCACTGACACGAGGTCCAAGAGGATCCAGGTCACAGTGACTAACAGACCCAGGTTTAGGATGAGGTCCTATAGGCATCTGAGTAGCTATGGCAAGACAAGCCACTGAAATGGAAATTTCTGGTCTTGGTTGATGATGGCAGATGCTGCAATATGCAGAATCCAGTAAAGAGAGAAATGCCATCAAAGCAGTGTTGTTAGTTTTCTTAGGGCAGGAAACCATGGAGCTGGATGGGCCAGAGCCCCATCTATAAAAAAAGAAACAGAGCAACGCGTAGCCACACATGCCTGTACATAGCACCTGGGAGGCAGAGGCAAGAGGATCAAGAGTTCAAGGTCAGCCTTGGCTATATTTCGAGTTCAAGACCAGAAAGAAGACAAACTTTATGATGCATGAAGGAAATTAGGGTGGTCGCACCTATGTAGAAGGCTGGGTCTCTCCAAATAATAAGCAAACCCCACATTATTTTCTGTTCAAGTCACCTATATCTATCTGATAGGTAAAAATCTTGTTGGGAGTATAACATTTGTTGATTGTTACCTTTTCTTCCCCTTAAAGATCTTAGTGCAAAGTAAGTGAGATGGGACCATGAGAGTTAGGGTGTGGGGGAGGTACTTTATCTGCTTGCTTCAGCATCTCAGTTTACTTGAAGGTAGGCACCCACAGCCTATACAGATTCTTACAGAAATGTAAATATATCTCAAAGGGAAAGTTGGGCATTCAGTATGCTATGGAGGGGGTGGTGAGGAGATTGTTTGCTCTGCCAAGGCCCCTCTGGAAGCCCCAAAGGTTTTGCATGCTACACATTATGAAAATTCATGTACATATTTCTCCCATAAAACGGTCAGAACATTCCCAGATGGTGACCCCAAAGCAATGTTCTAACAAAATGATAGCACATCCAAGTGACGCAGACATTCTTCTATATATGTAACTTACAACTGGTAAGCTGTCTTTTGGATCCTTCTCTTTCACCTCGAAATACAGCACAGAGCTGCCACCACCAATAAGAACCAAATCAGAACAGTCATTTCCAGGGGGAACAAGGGGTCACAAGTCATCAGTAGTTCAACAGACTAATCCACAGCAGTGTGTTACTAGGCTCCAGGGGATAGTGATCCAAGTCCACACACCATTATTCAGGTAATTCTGCTGCCCTGGGTATCAGGTTTCCTCTTTCTGCTACCAACACTGAGAAATTTAGAACTTTGTGCAACACAGTCAAGTCCAGGGGAAGCAAAATGTTGCTTTTGGAATTAGGGTAGGAGTGAGTGTGTGTGTGTGTGTGTGTGTGTGTGTGTGTGTGTGTGTGTGTGTGTGTGTGTTTATGTGTGTGCTGGGGAGGGGATTTGCTCTTCTGATTTCCTGGTAATCTTTGCAGCTTCATAGACATGTTTGCTGTGGACTGCACTCTAATGGAAGTGACCAATGAGTGACTGAGCAAAATTCACTGTCTTGGTCCATCACATACTTTTATTTAAAAGTTAATGACTCACAAGAGGTCAAAATGTACAGACTCACATACCCATCCAGTTCCCCTAATGGTGATGTCCTACAAAATGTGGTTCAAATTCCTTAGCATGGCCAGCAAGATCAATTAAGGTGTGCTTCAGTAAGGAACAGCCCTCAAATCTCTATGTCATAAAACACCCCAGAACTATTACTGCTCACTCTTCATGTACAACCCAGGTTGAGTTCAACGCAAGCAGGTGATCTGGTCCTGAGCTCACCCTGGTCAGCAGAGGCCCAACAGGCAAAGCCTCTACCATCTGTAAAAGCAGCTGTGACATCAGCCTCCCCCATCTGTGACAGTGACAGCCTTCATAACGTGGGAAAGGAGATGCAGTTAGTTGCATGTGGCATCTCATAGGACTCCATCGGGCAGTGACAGATGTTTCTAGTCATTTGATTGGAAGAGAAAGTCACGTTGGGAGGCCTAGATTCAAGAAGGTGCAAGCTTCCGTGTACCCAGAAGGAAGATATCTGAACATATACTGCTTAAGACAGTAACACTAACACATCTAGCTGCCCAGCCTTATTTCAGATTACCTCTTGCTTTAATTTCTCGCCAATTCCAAAACATTTTAGAAAATATAGATAAATGTAAACACAAAAAGCAAACACTCAATGCCAGGTATGGTGAAATACACCTATAGTCCCGGCACTGGTGAGGCTGAGGTGAGAAGAAGTACAAGGTTAGCCTTGATCTTGTTAGTGAGTCAGGAAAGGGAGAGATGAAAAAAAAAGGGGAGAGACAGACAAAGAAAGGAAGAGAAGGAAGGAGGGAGGAAATTAGCCTTCTTTTCTCTATTTACCTATCCTCCTGCCTACCTGTCCAGCCCCCTGCTTTTGTTTAACAGGAAGAGCCTCATATTCAGTCTCATCTTCAGTCTTGAAGGGTTGCAAAATGCTTTGCTCAATCCTCCCCTTAACCCTCATTCATTCATTCATTCATTCCTCTAATAATACCAGGGTACAAGCTTTCTATCTTGGGTAAAATAATGATGTTAATTGATATTAAATGATGTACACAGCTGCCCCTACCCACCATGTTAAAGCTGATCCTCCCAGGAGGCATCCCACACTTGACACATCAGACAACTTCCAGGTAGCTGGGAGCCCACCTGTGCCTGATGCCCAGGACTCAACCAGGAAGGTTCACTCAGGGGTCTACATCGTCCTCTGTCATTTCACTGGGATACAGATGCATTTATTGTTGGCCTGGTGAGCAGAAACCTTCAGAACAAACACCAAGTCACCTGGACCTGCTCGCTATGATATCACAGAACCTGCCTCGTTGATTCAAGAGTCTGTACAGGTAGAGGCAAGAGAGCTGCTGATGGGAGTTTTGCCACAGTGATCTTTGGGACTATTCATGACTATAAATTAGCCAAGTGTGACTGAGATGTGATACTGCCTGAAACCAGAGGGGCCATATGGAAAGCAGCATGTGGTGTTTAAACAGAGAAGTAGGGAAATGTTGTCACTTTCAGACAACAGAGTCAGCCAGAGTCTGACACCAGAGTCAGCCATAGCTCAGCAAGACCACATGCTGGCAACATGATGCTGGGGCAGCCGTGGGCCTCAGCTGATGATTTGGGAATGGCAAAAACGGTATTTGCCTTGTAAGAATAGAGGAGAGAGTCAGCATAAAAAATATGTTACAAAATGCTATAATCACTGACATTTTGCAGACTACTGCTAAAATGTAATAACCATTTTTTCAATTAAAAGTCATAATAGTAATTACAGATCCTCCTACTAATTCTACACAGTCTACGTGACTACTCCAGAAAGCTTTCCACAGCATCTCTATGAAGGAGGACACATGACCCAAGAACAGGAGAAACAGGGCTGGCTCACTGAATTCCCTTGAGCACGGAAGCCTGCTTTCCCAACTCAAGGTATGTTTCAATACCAAAGGTGTTGATTTACCATAGATTCGAGCCAGAATACCTGCAGCTCCTTATGTACTCAGTTTCCACCTCTGTAAAATGGAACAACAGTAGCTGTCTTAGGGGCAATGAAACCAGCTATGCATGTAAGTAAGCCATCATCACCCCTCCTCAGGATGTGCTCTGAATAGCTTCCCTCTTCACCATAGGGCTGAATGGGCCCTCACTTGGCACTTGGTAGCAATTTCAGAACCTCCTATAAGCCCATGCCACATGGTACCTGTTGACCCTACAATACTGCAGGGGGAAGTGACACTGGATACCATGGAATCTGGAAGACCACAGATCTGCACTGCCTTGTGGACAGGCAGTGTGCAAACCATCAATAGGGGAAATAACAATCACAAGAGTAAATTCCCTCATTATCTAGTGCAACCTCTAAAATGAATGCATTTTCAGAGAGTTCGTCTCCTACATTCCTCCATCAGTGCAACACACCAGAGGATAAACTTCACATATACATTCTTCTTACCAAAACATAAGGACAAGAAGGTACTATCCCATCAACTAGGAACTGAGAAGATAAAAATGTAAATGATTACAGTAAGATGGACACATAGCTCATGCCTGTCGTTCCAGAATTGAGGAAGCTGAGGCAGGAAGAATTCAAGATCATTATTGACTACATACAGACTCTATCTCAAAAGAAGAGAGAAAGAAAGAGAGAGGAAGGAAGGAAAGAAGGAAGGAAAATAGAGAAAGGGAGGGAGGGAGAGAGGAAGGAATAGAGTGAGGGGCAAAAGAGAAGAAAAGAGAGAGAGAAAGAAAGAAGCAAAGAAAGAAAGGCCAAATCTACTTTAAAATTGCCAATCATTACCTTCAATCATCATTTAATTGTAAACCGTGAACTACCTGGGAGGATGACTGTTTTCCACTATCCCATTTCCCTCATAATGAACCCCAAGTACTTGGTCTTATAAAATACATATAACTGTCACCATTTTATAAATGAGAATACAGGCTGACAGACTGTACAGACTGAAAAGCTAGTAAAACAGGTAGATGACCAACATGTGGCCCATTCCCAAACTCACGTCATCATGGGAATGCCTAACTGTGCTTGGGCTCTGTCTTCAAGTTTTCCGATGCACAACTCCAAGAAACTACCACAAATAATATTATGTATATATTCTCATTTGAGATTATTTTATATCACATTTATTTTACACACTTAGAACTTATAAGAGAAACACTATTGTTGGGAAAAAAAAAACCTGTAGCCAAGGCAATAATCTACACTCAGAGCTTATTGCTAATGGCATCTCACAAATTCTAATCCAATGGGCCTTAATTGCATTATGCAGATGGCTTTCACCCTTCCTCTTCACATACTCTTGCTTCTGATTTTATGTTCTGAAACCTTAAATAGGACTTGTCACATTTACAACAGTTAGACATTGCTGCTGAGTGTGTTATTGACATGACATTATTCACTGAGCTACAACAGAGATCTAACTAAACTGGTTTAATAATTCATCAATATCCTATGTGGAACATAAGAACACTAATTTCTCCAGTATCATTTAAGTGACATTAATGGTGGAAAAACATGGCAGTATCTTTCCAGGGAAGTGCATGAGAAAGAGAATTGATTGTGATTCTCGTAGTTCTCGGATGAATGAAGGCAGCCAGTATCATGAGGCTTGTTAAGGAGTTACCCTAACCTAAGAGACCCTAAAGTGAAAGATATACTCTAATAAATGCTCTTTCTGATATGAGACAAAGGAAGAATTTTAAAGTCTCTTTCCTGCCTATACACATAGGACCAGTCAATAGAGCTTTTGGGTTAATTTTTTGTCTTGGATATTGGAGGCAAGTTCTCACTACGTAGCCCAGACTGGCCTTAAACTTGTGATCCTCCCGCCTTAGCCTCCCAACTGCTGGGATTACAGGCATGCCCCGCCATTGACCAGCTTACCATTTTGCTTTTAATAAGAAAATGCTCTTAGAGGAAAAAAAATGCTCTCAGAGATGATTGCACACTTTGAAATTGAGAAGCAAACCAAAATGATCCTTGGCAAAGCCCTGGAGTTTTATTAAAACCTTCAAGGATAGAAGTTGAGTGTGTCATTTCTAACCTTGAAATCAACCATCAAGCCTCCGCCCTCAATCCCGCCCCCTTAAACACCCGTGCACCTCTGTCTGCCAAAATACACAAATACCCTTAATAAGAAAATCATGAAACTTTCCTTGTTATATAAAGGCCAAAAAATTGCTTTGTGTTACAGAACTCAATTTATAATATAACTGTATCAATATCTATAGGTAATTGTGAGGCTATTCAGGGAGAAATTACAGCAGATAACAGCTTATTTAATTTGTTATATGAGTTACGAGCCATGTAAAGCAAAACTATTAAAAATGCTTAGACGGTAATTGGCAATATTTTGCACTCTGGATAAAAAATGCTTATCTTGCCAGAAACTAACAAGGGAGTGAGAATGCTCCAAAACCTTCCAATTTTCCTCTGTGCGATGGATTCACTTTGCAGCCAACAAACGGTTTAAGCAGGACGGTAAGGGGCACGGGGTTTGGCACTCAACACCATGGTGCATTTACGCCTTGCGATTGAAGAAAGACCCTTTTTTGTTCATGGTGAATTTTTCATTCTAATGTAAGTGATGATTTACGTTAACTATAGGTAAAACATGGTTACATTTTCCTGAAGGATTGCAGGCAACTAAAGAGTAGTACAATAAGTTGAAGCGTAAAAGCTTTCTCTGTCATAATATTTATTATAATGGCATATAAAATAGCTGAAATAAATAATAGATGACTGAAGGTAAATTCATATGATAAAGAATCCTTCAGCAGACACCATTACTTTTGACTGCTCTAGTTTTATACACAGTTGAAGACTCTTAATAAACATGCCCTATATCTTACGTAAGTACTGGAAACATCAAAGATGTGCTTAAAAGGCAACATACCGGACCCCGGCTAATTTACTGTATAATTACATTCTCCACAGGAACAGTCTATATATTTTGCATATTTAATAGCTGAGTTCTTAATGAAACTTGTTAAGCGTGAGAACTCCCTACTTTGGGGAAATTGCTGATAAAAGGGAAAAAATATCAGCGCCCTTTCCGCCATCTAGATTCAAAAAGATGGACACAGCTCCAAACACAGGAAACTGGCTCTGCTGGCTGCCTGATGCCAAATCAACAGTGGGGAGGTCACTAGCTACAAGACAGTCCAAATCTGTCTGCTCTGGTTTAGAGGATTTTGTCTCCCACCTGAAGAGCTTGGAGACCCTGAAAGATCATGAAATGGAAAGACCATCTCCATATCAGCCTTTGCAATGATTCCGACCAGACTGGTAGCCCAGCATGAGCACTATCCACTTCTTGCTTTCTATCAGGGACTAACCTACATGCCAGTGGACACCTAGCAGTATCCATGGGCATTTCTGGATGGCACAGTTTTCCAGAGAGGTGTACTGATAACTAGTGAATAGAAGTGGAAGAGGCTGCAAGCATCCCATGATGCACAAAACAACATCTCACAACAAAGACAAATCAGACCCCAATGTCAGCAGTCAGGGTTGCCTCTGGGCTTTTGTGAGAGGAACATGCGTTCACCAAGAGGACTTTGACTATATAAATTTACCTTTAGTGGGAAAAGTAAAAGTGGATCATTGCAAAGAGTATGCATACTGCAGAAGTGGATGGTGTAAACTCTCCAACTGCCATCCCTCCAAGGAAAAGACAATATCAACACATTTCCCACAATCAGAAATGCATTGTGCCACTTTCCCTACAAACCCAGCACAGTAGTACAGATGATATTTTACAACTTAGTTTTTCTCAATTAAAACATAACTGAACATATCTGGATGGAGTTCTATTTATATTTAGGCTGTGGTAAGACTAAGGAGTCATTATTTTTAAATCTGTACTTGCTTTGTGAGCCTTTTACTTAATTTCTCCCTGTGTTAGCTTCTTTATCTGTAAAAAAATTACAGAAGAACTTCCCCTGAGATATTATTGTGAGGGTCCATGACAGTGTATATATGGGAAATGCCCTGATAGCTGATAAGTGTTAACTATTGTTTTATTGCAAATAATAATGATTTTATGTGGTTTCCCATTTTTTCTACTGAGAGCAATGCTACAATACATATGCTTTGCAATCTATAATTTTTCCACAGGGCAAATCCTTGGAAAAAGAACCAGTAGGTCGAAGGATAGCCAAATTTTAAAATTTGATAGATTTTTGCTGGGAGTCCTCCAGAAAGATGATAACAGTTTCCACTCCTACAATCACTGCAGGAGAGTCTATGAAAGAAAAATCAAAGCAGCCAGTGATTTATGTTGACAATTCTGTCCCTACCTGGAACCTGGAATACCTGATGCACCGTGAGGGGCACAGGGCGTGTCTTTAGAAAATGCATGAATGGACATACAGCATGGCACCCAAGGTAGGGCAAAGTCCCAGGCAGGAAGGAAAGCAGGCTAGTGAGATTGGCCACAGCAGTTTTCCGTAAGTCATTTGGAAACCCAGGCACCTCTCTGAGTGCTTCCGGCTGGCTGGCAGAGTGCCTGTGTCTCAGAAGTTGGCCACCCTGTGTGATGATGGTTACGAGCTCCATATGTAGAGCGTGTAGTAAACATGTAATGGTATCATCACGCTTGAGGAGTGGTCGTGACAGTTACTTTTAATTTATGCAGAGATGCCAAGAGAGAAATCAGATTGTTCAGAGTTCTACACAAGCAAAGCAGGCTCACCCCAGCTAAACTTGGGACCATGAAAAAGCCTGCTTCAGGAAGAAATAAGGTTTTCTGCTTAAAACCGCATCTTCTCAGCAGCCTCTTAAAGAGCAAAACACAAAACACTCCCAAAGACAGGAGAAAGGCAAGACTTACTCAAAGCAATAATGCATGGGCAAAGTCAGAGGTCACAGTCAGGTTATCACCAGGTTGTATGCATCTTGCAGACGAGTGGTGTACCAAGTAAATTATATTTAAAATGAGGTAGAGAAGGAACTCAGACAACATTAACAAGGGGATTTGTTTGATGCGAGGGAGGAATTTCATTGAGCCATTCAACTGTGTATTGCCTTCTTTCTTTGATTACAAAGATAGACATCAAATGACCATGTTGGGCAAGAGAAAATTTGGACATTTACCTTTGAACTTTCAAGAGTAAGAGAAGGAAGCAAAGGAGAAAAGGAGGGTAGGAAGGAGGAAAGGGAGGAAAAAGGAAAGATGAATCTTTACCTCTGTACTGACATGGGCGGGGGAGGAGGGAGGAATTTGTGGAGTGCCTGAAATACATACAGTCAATCAATCCAAACACATACCCCCAAATTAAAATAAGATAATTTAATTAAAATAAGGTAATTTAAAGACTTGGTAGGGAAAAACAGAAAATTGAGTAGATTTAGTACAAATATATCAGTAGTTACAGGAAACAGAATGGGACTTAAATTCATACATAAAAAGGCAGAAACTAGCAGGTTAGCATTTAAAAGCTGGCTCTATTCATCGCAGAAGGGGAGCAGCCAAGGCTCTCCATACTTCTCCTCGTCCACATTATGGGGCCGATGCGAGAGGGCGCACCAAGTTCTGCTCTGCGTGGAAAAAAAAGTGTAAGCAGAGCTTCCCCTCACATGAACTGGGTTTCTCATCCTCTTCCTCCTGTCGTAATCTAAATGTAGGGTAGAATGAGCTCCTGGGGACAGTGGAGCCCGTAGGAAATGAACACCTTGTTCACCAAGTAGTCAAAGGTCACTGTCAACTGGAGGCTCAGGCAGAGCTATGACATACAATGAGGGACATTTTGAAAACACTTTTCTGCCATAATTTGAGAAAAGATGGAAAGTTTTTTGAGCCTAGAGCTCAGGGAGCACCTAGAGCCATGTGCACTTGGCTGACCCTGCTCTCTCAAGAAACATGTTATGGGAGAGGAGGAAGTGTCCTTCTTACAAGTAGGGTGTCAGAGTATTGCAGAATTGAACAGGCAAAGCTTAAAATAAGCATGAAAAAGGTGTTGAGAGATAAATGCCTCTTAAATGAGTTTGGAGTTAATTCAGCTCATTCAGCCCAGTAGCATATATCAGACTAATGATACAGCATTTCAACTCAAGGGTATTATTCTGGAAAGCTTCATAGTATTATTGAGGAGATAGGAAAAAAATACAAAAATAAAGAGACTTGAGAGCCCAGCTTTGAAAAGACTGAGTGGTGATAATAACTAGACTTGAACTAACTGGGAGCAAGTGGATCTGACTCCTACTAATAACAATAAAGATTTATACTTAATTAAAAACTCAATCCTACTTAAAAACCTATAACTGCTAAAAAAAAAAAAATCCAAGCAGCTGAAGCCCTCAGAAGTACAATCCTAAAGACCCAGTTCATATGGGGACCAGGAGGAGGATGGACAGGTTGCTCCCCCTGGACAACAGATGCAAGTTTTTCCACTGGTGGCCACAGAACAGTGTACTTTCTATCTTCTCTTTCCGAAAGAGGAGCTGTCAACGCCCATATTCAGCCTCTCCTTCACTTCTTTTTTCCAAGGCAGTAGTAGATGTGGGAGGGGTTCTTAATTTCACAGAACTATCAGGTTGGTACAACATTAAGAAGACCCAGCACTATGCCCAGAGCTGAGTTATCTGCATGGTACCTGGAAACTCGGTGCCTTTATGGAAAGAGTGAATGCACTATCTGTGTCGGAAGAAAGAAGGAAAAAGGTTCTACATGTCCTGGGGTTCAGAGAGGCACATAAGACTGCCATCGGCTCCCTGAATCTCTGTGCTTTATTTCTCAGGTATTATGTTAGATTTACTGCCCAGTTTCCTTCACAGTTAAGTATAGCAGTGAGACTTAGAGCTAGCCAGCATAGTGTCAGGATAAGTGAGACACATCCCTTTAACACTTAGTCCGCCAAACCTGAGCACATACACCCACCCCAGTCCTGCTCCTGACTATCTCCAGCCAATGGGAAGCCCAAAAAAAAACACTGTTACCTAAGTTAAAAATAAATTTACACTGTGTTAAGATATGAACATATTAGAACCATGCATAAAATATACCTCAGGTAGCTGAGTTCTTGCTTTGAATGTGTGAATTCCAGGGTTCAATCCCCTACACTGAAAAAAGTGCTAAAAAATATAGGAAAATATCTGTCTTAGCAGCGTTCATTGCCTAACTAATATGCATAAAAATACCTATGGGTTGAATATAAAAGGGGTAAATGAAAAATCCTAGAGAATTTTTGGAAGCAAAATGACAATATAGCAATATTAAAATAAAGATGAAATTTTAGGCAAAATCAAAAAGTCTAGATATGAACAGAGATACTGTGTGAGAAAAACAATTAGGCAAGAAAATATTGAAATAATGAACAGATGTGTCAAACTTAAAGCAAAGATTCATTTGACACTCTTAGAAAGGTCTGACCATTTACATTAGAAATACAATGATGAGGTAGACAAAACAGAATGTTGAGATCAAAAGCTAAACCTGGAAAAACCACACACACACACACACACACACACACACACACACACACACACACACACACACACACACACACCAGCTAACCAGTGTGATTTAAAGGAGCTACAGAAATCTTACAAATAGACAATATGATGCATTATTTTTAATCATATAATGTTAAAAGTAACCATAAAGCAGATCATCAATGTCATCGTGATATACTTCACATATTCTTCATTACAAAGGCCACATTTTCTTACTGCAGTTAGGTTAGGCGGAAATTAAAAATAAGAAAGTATCCACCTAACAATAGAAAGGCATGCCCACTAATGGACAGTAGAACTACTAATTAGAAGCAGAAGAAAATCTTTTACTGAGACTTTCCTACTCAGCTAAAACATGTACACAAATGATACTGATCTTGAAAAGCTGTGAAGACCAACTTCTGACATGTACTTCAGAAAGTACCCAGAAGTGCCCAAGATGGTTCTGTGTGATCTAATGACAATGACTTCTTTTAATGTTAGCATAAGTATAACTGATAGTCAAGAAAAAAGTGAATGTGATAGCAAAGGGAGGAAAGACGACAGGAATTCAGGAGAATAGCATAAAGAATTCTGAGAATGAGCCTATTTCAAATTCAGAAAGAAAATTTTAAAATGTTGGCCATCTTGAATTGGAGATATGGATGGCTCAGGGGGAGAGTGTTTGGCTGGGTTTAACTCTTAGTACCTCAAACAAACAAACAAACAAATGGAAAAAAAAACAGCTACAAAACACCAGGAGTACTAGTGCCTGCCTGTAAGGAAGGAGGATCCAGAGTTCAAGGTCATTCTCAGCAATGTAATCAGTTCAAGGCGAGTCTGGTCTACATGAGAACCCTGCCTTAAAAAAGAAAGACTTGCTGGCTCTCTATTCAGCAGGAAGTATATCTCCATGAAACAAACATGAAAAATAAAGAGAACAGAAAGGAAAACAACAACAGTAAACACAGGATAGGCTGAGAAAAACTGGAAGGGGTTAGTCAAGAAAGAATTGCTAAAAAAAATTACATACACAACTACAAGGACAACAAAACTTAATACATATTGCAGATGATAAAAAAATTATACCAAATAATGTAATTCATTATAAAGAAGAGAAACCTTGATGTTTGTTCCAGAATACATGGAAAGAAGACAAAAAATACACATAAGGTAATGAAAAGGAGGGGCTGAGGAGAAGACTCAGTATGTGCCCAAGTTCAGATCCCCAGCACCTAGCACCCATGCAAAGTGCCAGACATGGCACATGTACATTAATGGTGAGGTGCAAAAAGGGGATCTCCGAGGCAAGCTGGTGAGTCAGACTAAACAAATCAGTGAGCTTTGAGTTCAGTGACAAACCCTGTCTCAATAAATGAGGTGGAGAGTGGTTGAGGAAGGCACTCAAGTCACACATGTGAACACACAAGAACATGTAGCTCCACACAAGACACACACACACACACACACACACACACACACACACACACATGAACATACACACAGATGCATACACACCACTCACATATAAAAGGTAAAAAATAAAGCACACCATGGACAAAATTCTGTCCTAAGAATTGTAGATACACTTGAAACAGAATCCAGAGTTGGAATAAAGACATACAAAGTGATATAAAAAATTAAAAATAAAACACCAGCTACTGCTCAAATCCCCTTTCCCCATCCCAAGTGATCACTATGCTGAACTTGATGGTTCTTCCAGAAATGATGCTGGTGACAATACCTGTTACATAGGACTGATGTGCAATAATTTGCTCTAAACATGTTTACATTATGAATGCTAGGAAACCTGGAAGGATGCCACTGAATGGGTGTTATCCCATCTCACTGAACAAGGAAGTGAGGGGCAGTAAGATGAAGCAGCTCGCTGGAGAATGAAAAGATGCTATCAACCATGGCACTAGCACCAGGCACCATGCTGTTTGTACCACCTCATATCAAAAACCATTATTACCCCAGGCTTTGTGGTGCACACCTTTAATCCCAGCACTCAGGAGGCAGAGGTAGGAGTTTGAGGCCAGTCTGGGATTACATAGTGAATTCCAGGTCAATCTAAGATAGAGTGAGAACCTCTTCGAAAAACAAGCAAGCAACAACAACAACAAAAAGCATTGTTACACACATCTATATCCATAAGCAAAATCTTCATTTGGTTTTTTGAAAATTTTGTTTAACTTGATTTCCAAATCTCCTTCTTAACCCTCCCTCTACAAGTGACCCTTCTGGAGAAATCAGTCCCACGGCAGGACAGGTAAGGCTTGCCTCTCTGGGATTTGTCTAGACATTAAAGTCAGGTAGGTAAGCGGCCCTCTCCCACAGCATGGACCAAGTCAGCTAATAATTCCAATACCCTGTTTACTTCCTAAAACTTCATTTTTTGAAAAGATCATTTGTTTGTTTGCAAGCAGAAAGGGGGAAGAGAGAGGGAGAGAGAGAGAGAGAGAGAGAGAGAGAGAGAGAGAGAGAGAGAGAATGGGTGTTCGAGGGCCTCTAGCCACTGCAAACTCCAGATGTAGGCATCATTTTGCCCATATGGCTATATGTGGGTACTTGGGAAATGCAACCAGGCCGTTAGGCTTTGCAGCAAGCACCACTGAGCCATTTCTCCAGACCCCCCCCCCAACTTCATTCTTAAGTCCATCGCTTTGACTCATCTTTCTATCAGAGATCTTCCAGCAAGTTAGTCAAGGGCAAGATCAAAAGTGTCAGCTAAGCTCATTCATGTTTTCTCCTGGCACTTCACACATAAAATATACATTGAATAGAAAATTTGGTAGTCTCAGAGTTTTTCTGCAATGTTTGTCACCATTTTCAGAACTCATTTTGGCAGGGGAGAAATCTGATCATCATGGAAACCGCTTGGAATACTGCCTAGCTGCTGTTTTCTAGATCTCTACATTCATGCTCAGGCATCACAGATTGGACGGGAAAATAAGCTTTTTACAATAGAAATGAAGGATAGAGGAATAAAGAAATGAATGTGAGGACTGGATGGGGAAGAAGGGAAACGTTATAAGAATGAATAAGGGTCTGAGAAATGCTGAATAAAGGAGGGAAGGGGAGAAAGGAGGGAGGTCCAGGGGGTCTGTAGATCTCTCAGACTGTCTAAACAGGATCCCAAGAAAGGACACTGTGAGAAGCAGCAGAGCGCAGCCGAGGCCTTACTGACACTTGGCTTGTTCTGTGGTCACCTCTGTTGTAGTCAAACAGAAAACAATGAGTCATGTTGGGCAATTCTGTTAAAAGCACACTATGTTTCTGAAGAGCATCCCAGTCATCATTAGAGCAGGGAGGGGAAGTTCAGGTGACACCACCTTCTAAATGTCCACCAGAAGCCACTTCAGAGCAGCAAGCATGTGAGAGCACCTTGCCTCTCCAGGTGCCCTTGCACAGACAGGGTCTTCCCCTTGGCGGGCCTGTAAAGATGTTCTCTATGGGCAGAAGAGTGGCAGGTGCTTGCAAGAGTGACAGGGCGGCCCTGAGTGTTCAACACCCCTGGAAAGTGAGGCCTTGGTGCACTGTACCTGAGGGAAACTGAAGCAAGTGTGCTCTGGCCCTTCTTCTGGGAATACTAGGGTTTCCATTCACACTGGGTTGGCCTGATTTTTCTCCTGAGACCTGGATTTATCCCAGTCTGGGAACAATGGTAAGGCCATACCCCAGTGTACCCCAGGCTGCATTTATGAACACAAAGCCTTTGATATTTCTTTTTCTTTTACTCCTTCCACTGAACTGCAACTTCAAGATGGTGGGGAAAAAAAAAAAACATTTCAACTAATTCTCCTTCCAACCTTGGCTTTGGATTAAGCAAGTCATGTGTAATATGAAATGATTCATATGTGTAGAAGAAAGTATGCCTTTAATCCCAACACTCAGGAGTCATGGGTAAGAGGATCACCATGAGTTTGAGGCCACCCTGAGACTACATAGTGAATTCCAGGTCAAAATGGGCTACAGCAAGACCTACTATGGGAAAATAAAATACTAATCTAATCACAAATTCATTCTGGCTAACTGTAACAGGATTGTGTTTTATTACTGCCTTTTTTTCTTAAATAAGCACGATTCTAGGAATGTGGTCAACAAATTATTTTCTCAGAGGAACCATTTAGTCACTATCCTAGGTTTTCTAAACCACACAATTTCTCTCAGCAATGTAACTAAGGTAACATGAATACAAAAGCAGCTATAGACAATGTATGAATGATTTGGTATGACTATGTTTCAATAAAACTTTGTTTATAAACACATCATTGGGCTAGAATTCTTGCATTCACAACATGCAATGATTCATGCTTTTAAAAGGTAAAGAAAGGTTTTGTGAATTCCTCTAAAGCCAGACAGTCTTGTAATTAATATTATGTGCGGGTGAATGCATAAGAAGAAAGGAAAATGTCATACATCCCACATTTTTAAGTATCTATGTTTTACCACATAGGCTATTTGACAAAGAGAGTAAAAATTCATGGCATACTTAGTCCCAAGCAGTGCATAGAATTAAGGATGTAAAAATGGGTCAGGAAGTGTTAATATTTCACTTTGCCAAATGTGACCTCTATTAAATAAGGTAAAACTTCAGGAGGATGGTACCTAACAAATACCAGTGTTTAATGGTCTTTCTATTTTTTTCCCTGAACCTAGAATTTCCTAGAAATACATTTTAGCATTTGTAGATATTTGCAAAACCTACCCAATGACAGAAATATAGGTCTGAAGATATAATTCCCCTATGCCAAATACCAGACAATCAGCGTGTTAAGTTCTCAAGAGGACAAAGTTGGATCGCCCAATCTGCCACTGCTGTTCTCCACAATCTTGGTGGCAGCCCTCCAATCAGCTCATGACAGTCACCTGGAGATGCCAAACCATCCCTGTCCCATTCATTTGTGTTTAAACTTGAGAAAAACTAAAGCAATACACCAGTAACAGTGCTTCTCCTATAGAAGGGAACGATACTCTTTCTGGTCTGCTGAAGAGAAAGAGAGGTGCAAGCACAGATGCAGGGGTTGAGTGGTAACAGGGAGAAGTGTGACTTCAAAGAAAGCTTCCAAGAAGGACCTGAGGATATCAGCTGGGGGTGGAGCCCTGGCCCAGCATGAGCAGGACACTGGGTTTGACTGCTCATATTGCAAGAAAGCAACAACAAAAATCAAAGAGCAAAAACAGGAAATAAAGACATGAGCCATGCCTACCACTTCTAGGATCCTTTTCTAATCCACATGGTAACAGTAGACGAAGGGTGTTTTATAGCCTAAAGCCACTGCATAATGCAATTAGAATTATGGGCTACAGTCCCCTTCAGGGAATTCCTGTCCTGTGCTGGGAGAAAAATCTGGCCTTTCCAGGAGAAAAAGGAGTCATTTTGCCATTGTGAGGGAGTGTGCAGAAAGCCCTCCTGTCCTTCCCAGATTTCAAGAACCAAGCCTTGTTGGGAACCAGTCATCTGTCCTCTGTCCCACCTCCCACCCCTGTTCATAGTGACAGGATTCAAATCCAGGGCCCAACATACACGTACTCAAGCAAGCACTTTCCTACTGAACTTCGCCCCAGCCTAAAAATCATACTTTTTTTTATATGTATGATACTCTCTCTAGCATGTGTACTCACCAAGCACCTGATTTACAGAGACATTAATATTTTTAAACAAATTCAAAAACAATTAAGAAGATAAAAAGCAAAACAAAAACATAATATTCACAGCAACGGGATTCTAAGACTTTGAACTTCATATGCAGCCTCCAGAAGCGTGATCTCATTGGCAATGAACAAAGGTGACAGCCCCAGTACTTGACTCCTGGCCTGCTGTACGTGGCCCACTCTTTTATCCCCAGGTATCTTAAAAAAGTGTTCACCCAAGAGCTTTGACAGAATTCTGTCATGTTGTTGGAATCTCATGAGTCGCTTTGGTCAACAGCTCAGTGAGGGAAGGAACCAGTGGATGGAACCAGGGGTTGTCCGGCTGCTCTAATTATTCACAGGCTTAGACTCTCTCCCCTACCACTCATAGCCCCTCTAGCCAGATGACGCTCACTACTTGCTCAATAGGTTACAATATGATTGTGAGGATTTTATGTTTTGAAACCTAATATGGTTTATCCTCAAGTTTAAGCCATCCCCCTCCTCCCATCATTCATAATCTCTCACTTCTTATTATTAGTCTGCATAAAGAACACAGTTATCCTGGTTAAGGATCACATATGAGGGAGAATATAAGGCGTTTGATTCTCTGTTCTTTTGAGTGTTCGCTTAGTAAGATCTGCTCGAAGTCAGACCATTTTTTCCTAAATTTCGACATATCATTTTTCCTTTCAGCTGAGTAAAATTCCATCGTGTAAATATACCACAGTTTCTCTGTCCATTCCTCCATGGATGGGCATTTGGGTTGATTCCAATACTTGGCTATTATGAATTGAGCTGCTATAAATATAGTTGTACAAATGTTTC